>JALIZH010019630.1:27500-66086 GCA_030522465.1 Rhipicephalus appendiculatus | reverse complement strand
CTGCTGGAACGAAGCTCACGGATGCGAGTACGAAAGTACCATTGAAGATATGCTACGACACTACGAGAACGAATGCACATTCCACATCGTGGAATGCTTGCGATGCGGCGAGGGAGTCCTGCACAGGGAACTGGCAACGCACAGCATGGCTGGATGCCGGGCCGGTGTTTCTTCAGCACGCGCAGAGAACACGTCATCGGTATCTGGAGCACTGACGCTTCAAGACGTGAGGAATGCTCTTGATGAAGTGAAAACGCTGTTGAGGGACGCCAACCACGAGCAGCTGCTACTTGCCATTGAGAGTAAAATGAATGAGCTCACTGAACAAGTCAGGAACCAGGAATCCAGGCTGGGCGAGATCGCTGGGGAGGTCGCAGCATCCGTGAAGACAGTGGTGGCTCAAATCGCGACCCCTGTTTCCTCGACTGTGTGGAAATCGCAAGATTCTCGGCGCAACCCAGCGCAAGAAGCCGGCACGTCGTCCCCATCGTGTTCGCAGAGAATGTTGATGCCTCGGAAGCCGGACCCCTTTTCGAGACTGCCGCAAGGCGTTCTGCAAGACATGCGCAAAACTTCCTCGCAGGATTATCCGCGGCATGCCATTGTTTATCGTGATCCTGTGAACGTTAAGTGTCACTTAAGCCTAACCGCGGCACTCTCGACGACGCGTACATGGAGGGAAGTACTTGGTGGAGTAAAGTATACCTTGAGGCTCGAGAAGTGTGGCAGAGATACACTATTGCAGGAAAGGCCCATACACATTGCTGAGATAACAGTGTTGCACGCGATGGATGCATACTTTACGGTTGAAGTCTACACGGATAGCGTTTTTCTTTTTACGAGGATTAAGTTCCACGGGATGGTTGGTGGCTCTCGGTGTTCGGCACCTTCCATAGAAGTCAAGATGCACTCCTGGACACTAGGGCACATGGATTCAGTGTTTTCCTGTGAAGATAGGTGGGATTGTGAGCACAACCGAGACTTATGGGTACATCGTCAACGCAGTTTCTTCAGTAAACTTGATTCTCTGATAAAGGATGGTTACCTGCGATTCGGAAAGCTGGAGCTTGAAATCGAACTCTCACGTAATGAATATTCGCAGTCGGGACCCTCGAGCTGCTAGAGTGGCGCTTTACTTGCCGGGTCTCTCATGGTTTGTGTTATTCCTCTACGCCTTCTTGAAGAACTTTAACGCATGAAAAAATATTAGCTGAATCAGCTCCTGTCAAACATACATTGTTGAACCGTTCGTTTTTTTATGTTTTGTTCATTCTACATTACTTCTGCTAGGGTGTTTTAAGAAGGTTTTGTAAAATTTCTTGTATTTTTCCGTGTTAAGCAATATATAGGGGCGGACGAGGGGAGGATCGCCTAGCACAGGGAAAGCTGGCTCCGCCGTCGGCGTGACGTGCTATGGGAGTCACTGTGGCTGCTTTGTCTGCTCCGGGAACGACGAGGCGAGCTGAAAAGGAAAGAGTGGAAATCTTTGGCCAAGTTGGTGGACCATTACAGTGACAACAGCGTAAGGAAGGACAAGGACGAGAAAGAAACACAGACAAACGCTGACCTACAACTGACATTCATTTCCGAAAAGGAACAGAATATAAAGAAAACGAGAAGTGAAGAAAAAGATTTCAAAACACTATTCGCAAGAAAATTAATATGCAGTGTCATCCTACATCACTTGCGGTGGTCATGCGCACGGGACATATAGCGAACTTCCCGTCTATTGCTTTGACAGAAAAAGAAAGAGAAAAAGCGCTCAAGATCACGAGGCGCGCGTGACGTATTTTCTTTCCCCGTGCCATCCCTCCCTGCTTAGCTTCCAGCGCTTTCGACGGGACGAGAGAAGAGGGAATGCAACTGCAGCGTGCGAGAAATCTTTGTAACTCCACTCGTATACTGGACGGATTCCAAAAATGTTTGCGGCAATGAATTCGTGAGGCAATAAGCTCCTTTAGTGAATCCATTCCATGGCTACTTGGAAAAGTGTTGCAGGGCCCCTTTAAATCAGTCTGTAAATGACCCTTAGGACTTGGTCTACCGGCCTAATGTGTTTGTACAAAATCGTCAAAACCGTTTCAGGGTCCCTTTAAAAGGTAGGACGCTGTTCGGTGCCGCAGTACAGGACGCGCGACAGAACGCGGTGTCAGCCGTGGCTCATTTTTTATTCACACAAAACTCGTAGCGCCAATGGCATTATTGCGAGGTACATAACATGCTATAGAACAGATCAACAGTCACAACCTCCCGCGGTAACAAGTTCTGGTCCGATATTATGGGCGGGAAGAAATGAGATTAAAAAAAAAGAATCCACCCATCTCGTCTCCACAAAGAGAATCATGACGAGTGGGCGAAGCTGTGGGTATCGTATCGGTGAGTAACCGTACGTTACGAGAGCGTTGCCCCATATAATGTAAATTGAGTGACCTGAGGTGTATATAGAAATGTAAATTTATTTGTTTGCCTATTTAATGCTATTGCAGTCGCTGTCTATAATGTCTACGTTAAAGTCACCGACTAGAATAAAGGGTTTGTGCTTGTAGGTGTTTTTTATATTGTTCTGTCACTATTATGATTGTTGCTCGTCTATTGTAAACATTTTCTTTAATCACATACACACATATGTTGCGACTATAGCAGCGGTTTTCCATAAACCGTGAACGCGGACAGTGAGAGTCCACGACAAAGCTAGGTCCTAAGGTCCATAATGTCTACGTTGAATTCGCCGACCAGTATTAAGGGTTTGTGCTGGTAGCTGTTTTATATTGTGCTGTCACATTTGTGATTAATGTCCGTCTATTGTAAACTTCTTTTTAATTAACATACACGCATTTGTTTCGACTACAGCAATGGTTTTCAATATGCCGTGACAGCGCACAGTGAGAGTCCACGACAAAGCTAGGTCCTAGGGTCCATAATGTCTACTTTGAAGCGGCCGACTAGTATAAAAGGTTTGTGCTTGCCGGTGTTTCATATTGTTTCGTCACAATTAGGATTGTTGTTCGTCGATTGTAAACCTTTTTTTTATTCACATCGGTGGGTATGTGCCACAGGTATGCGGGTATGTGCGACAGGTAATTGACAGTTTATATCTACCCAGGAACGACGAGAACAGAAACTGGTAATTTTAACGCGAGTGTACGTTTAAGTCGCCGACTATAGTATAAAGGGTCTGTGCTTCTAGGTGTTTTATATTGCCCCGTCGCAATTATGACTTGATATTAATCTGTTCTTAAACCTTTTTTGTGTCTCGCATCCACGAATCTCCCCGTGACGGCCGGACGCGGATGGACGGACAAGCCTCGGCTCTACGGTGGTTCGCCCCTAAAAAGCAGGGCAGCTCCGCACTAGTGGAGCGAAGATTTATGCCGAATTCCATTGAGAGAACAGGATTAGGGGCGTCGTGCAGTGTGGAGTATGGGGGGCAGAGCACTGAGAGCAGGGCCACTCAATCTGCCACTGGAATGCAGGCAGGCTTCCGAAGAGCAGGTGAGAAGGTGACGAGTGGGGAGGAATATACCATATGATCAACCCATTCGAAGCCCCGGCATTCTCTGTAGGGCAGCAGCAAAGTACGCGTGAAATCTGTCAGTCGCATGTTCGCCATTATTCTAATTCGCAGTTACACAGTACGTTTGTGCAACGACGCATCCAGCAAACGTTGCTGCGCACAGTACCCGTCATCGTTGCTACCCGTACAAACGGTGCCAATGCGTTCAACATCAGTGGTGTCAAATTACACATGGCTGCTAACATTTCCACTGTGCTAGCAGGCTGAAGCAAAATTATAACCAGGGTTGCCGTTGGGTAGATTTGAAAAGGAGCCAAAACTCAACCTAGAAGTAGTCAAAGTAGCCATGCCATTTAATTTTAGTGCCAAATTTGTAGCCAAATAGATAAAAAAAGTGATATGATGTATAGAGTTGTTAGTATTCAACGGTAAATAACATTATTTTGAATAATTATAAGCTATAACCGTGTATAGCGAGCACAATATTGCTCCCTCTTGCTTGGTCTCCAAGCCGCAGCTACGTTGCAAATAAATTAATGAATTAATATACTTTCAGTGCGCCTACATATAGTTTGGCTTCAATAGATATAATTATTGCAAAGATAATTTTGGGCCAACAACTTCGCAGGAAGATTAAACTTTGAAGCAGTGTTTTTCTTGAAGATGTAGACCGAGATTGCTACAAATTTAAGTTTCAATAATACCAGCCCTGGCTAAAGTAGGGAAATGTGATCGAAGAGTAACATTGCAGCTTGATTTTGTTGCGCTTATCTCTTTGACGCGCTGTTTTCCAGCATTAGAATTTGGTGTCAGCACTGTTCCACGCATATAGCCGCGAGTTTCTTTACATGCGCGCGTCCCTCCGTCGTCTCAGAGGGAGAGATGCTCGTTGAGGCTCATCAAAGCGCACTAGCCCGCTGGCGGGGCATGGATATGTGCGCGCATAGGCCAACACGACAGAAAAAGCTTGGTTATTCTTTATACTTGCTTGCTGTTTTATCTTCAAATACTACGGAGAAATGGCCAGTAAATGCGCCAAAACGGACGCCCAAGGTAGCCAGAAAGTATCCTTGACGCTAACCTGAAATTTTTGTAGCCAGACAGGGTTGAAAAGTAGCCAGTTTGGCGCGAAGTAGCCACGAACGGCAGCCCTGGTTACAACAAACACGGAGTATGTGGTGTTTAAATGTCACATGATTCTCTTCGTACCACGCCTACCCCGCTTTTCAGGTGAGAGCGCTACAAACTGCCCCTGGCTGCTCTCGGCGCCGAAAAAGAGCTCTCGTTCTGCCACTGCATGACAGCACCCCTACTCCTGTTCGAGCACTGAAACACTCCGGCTCTGAATAGAGCACTCTCAGCGTGCTTTTGGGTGCTCCTGTTCTCCCAATGGAGAACAGGAGCTAAGATTCGAACATTCGAGCTTATTCCAGAGCTTGCGCGACAACCAGTGATAAGGCTGGAATATTCGATGACACACGTATAAATGCCGACGCGCTTCACCGCTTGTCAGTTGATCGACGGCCGACGCTCTGTTCGTCGCTATCAGTACCATTGTTCATTGCTGTAGTCTGACTTTCCGTTACAGGCCACAAGTTCGGCCAAATAAACAGTTTCATCTTGGACATACCGACTGCTGCCTTCGTCAACGTCACGACCACGTGGCAATACAATCGACGCAGGCGAAGGCATTCTCGTTTTGGTTTCTTATGAAACTATAGTCCAAAGCATGGTCCAAAGCTTGACGGAACGAAAGACTGCGCCTTTCTTTCCAGGTTATGGGTCAATTCCACCAGATGGCGAAAGCGCACGGTAACTCTCACTCGCGCGCTTTTTAAGCGCGCAGCTGAGAGTTAATGGCAAATACACTGACGTGGCAGCTTTTGTGAGTCTCTGCGATACAACTTTAAATTGGGGGGAGGACCAAAAAATCGCGTTCTCGATTTGACGAAGTTCCCGATTTAACGAACTAACTGTTGCGCTGGTCAGGCAACGAGGCAGCCCTGACAATTCCGGGAACAAGGTAACACTGATTTTAATCAAATTTATTGGTTACCCGGACGAAGAAAAAAAGTACCGACGCGAACTTGTTTTCGTCAAAGAGATCGGCATGGCGCTTTCGTTCGGAAATGACCGGCGCGTTCGACAGGCAAGTTCGACTTGCCTGTGCAATTCAGTTGGCTTGCCTGCAATAGAAGGCAGGCCTGCAGAGCAAAATTTCGGATATACGCCTTTTTTTCACACGCGCGAGAGAGCATGATTGATCAACATTTGCTTACCGGTGTTGCAGATCGACGAAAGCGATCATTTATGTATATAAACCTGTGTAAGCCTTCGTCGATGGCTTAGGCTGAGAAGCACATGTCCGCGGGAAACCAGTATCGCCACACGAGACTTGATCGGCGCAAAGGCCCCAACAGGCATTTCCGTTCGCAAGGCAGTGTGCGCCAAAGTTCATCGTCCGCATGCCGTGCCTGCCCTTCGCTTAACACTTCCTTGTCTCTCTGCTTTTATTTTTCTTTGCTTTCTTCAGTCAGAGTGTGCTGCGCACACGCTAGCTAGAGTCAATGAGCCAATACACTGGATGGAGCTTTCCGTTCTGTAGATAATCGCACTCATCGTTTCGGTTATCGCGGGCCCTCGTATGCTGTTGCAACGCCGCCGAGGGATGCGAAAGCAAAGCGTGTAGTATTTTTAAAATGGTATGTCATGGAACGCACACGTCTAGCGTTCAAGAAAGCCAGGGGTGCTATCGCGGAACGATTCTATTCCTTTTTCTATTCCTTTCGCCGCCATTAGCCGTCTGTGATTGGTCGAAGCGTCTGTCCATCAAGCAGCCGTAAAAGAGCCTGACGTCAAAATGACGTTACCACACAACGGGAGCCGGCGTCGCGCGTTCCCGCCCACTGCTCACGTAAGCTTCGATGTCACGCGGAAAAGAATTGGAATAGAAAAAGGAATCGTTCCGCGATAGCACCCCAGGACGACAATAAGAAATTCGCGTGACAGACCCAAGTCCAGAACGCATTATAAACAAGCCGTGTTTAATAATAGAGCATCACGTGCCCGGGACGCTCTCTATATATGTATACAGTTGAAACACGCGTTCAATCTTATTTGTTTTGCGGCGCACCACTATTTCGAAAGAACTATGAAACACGCCATTGCGGAGAATGGAAAGGATGCCTGTGGCGAAAGAAATGAGCCGAGGAAAGCAGCACAACGTTGCACAGGTTTCGATGTCTGACGCGTGTTTATAATCGCAGGACGAACTACGATGGAGATGTATTGCAGTGTAAGGTTATCTTACAGGTTCTACAGTCACACCTCGGCAACTGAAACTTTTCTTGAAGGCCTACCTCAGATTGGAAGCGCATGTTACTAGATAACAACAGTTGAGCTGCGGAGCGGGGCGCCTCTTGCAGCGGCCGTCCGGATGAGTTTATAAGCGCGCAGACTTCCGATACTGTGTTTTCGTCGATTTGTGGCCTCACAGTGAGGTCCGCTGAACGTTGGGCGCTGGATTTCGAAAGAAACGGCAGCATTTTCTTGTTCCTAAAGCTCCGCGAATGACTGCTGCTCAGCCTCCCTGGCCTCTCCTTCTAGCAGACGATTCCGCGACTGCTCCCAGCAAAATATGGCGGACTCGCCCAGTGTTGCTGGTTCACCAAGCATTATGAAAATCCCCTAATGCGAAAATTTTTCAATATACTTCACACGGTACATATTGAAACCAGTGATCGCGCATTCACTGTTTAACATTGAACTTTATCTGAAATTTAACGCCAAATATCTACATTGTCGGTTGCAAGTCTGAACTTCTCGTTCCGATAGGGTACAAGAAAAAAAACGGGGAGGGGGGGGGGGGGGGCTGAACACTTCTCTCTCTTGCATACCACATATGGCGCGATTATGTCACCTGTTAACTTCTAACTATGGCGACCATATCTCACCATTGGGGGGTCGAAATGCCTAAACCTACTCTGATTTGAATGCGAGTGAACAACCACATCTGGTCAAAATTAGTCCGTAGTAACCGCTACTGCGTTGGTTGGTAACAACTTTATTGTTAGTCCGGCAGAGCTTTCGCCGACTGGACCGCTACTGCGTGCTTTAAGATAATATCATGGTTTAGGCACGCGAAGCCCCGGAAATCATTTATTTTTAATTTCTTCGTTATCGCTTGCGCAATCTTTTGTTGACGATAATGGATTTGTCGGTTCCTCGCCATGCAACAGTTTCTTCGCGAGTTCGAATTGCTGCAAGACGGTACGTGAGAAAAAGAACGAGAATCTGTACTTATATATTGCTTTGGAAGAGTTCAACGTATAGGGCGAGTTGGTGCTTGGAGATATTGTCGTAAGTAGCGCATTAAGTATCATCGTAAGGCACCTGTGTTCGTCTGCCGTTCTGTTCTGCTGTTTCGTCGTGCTATTTACGATGATATCATCGACCGCTGCTGGCGAGTCCTCGCGGGACATGTGATCAGTGATAACGGATGCATTCTTCCTCTCCGACTGCCGCAGGTTAACGCGCGATAATATACGCTCTTGTTATACGCTATAACGGGAAAATGGCTTTTTATCTGTTTTTGTTGCTATGCCAGGCGTAGTGTATGGTACTACCGCGTGACGATAGGCTCGCTGAAAGATATAACCGGTCCACTGCTGTGCGCGAGTGAAGGACATACACGTCTGAATTCACACCGCTATGCCGGATCGAAGACAAGTGCACAGTTTTCGCGACCACGCCGTCGCAGGCGTCAACTGGCGACCGACTCACTTTGTGGACGAGTTGCCCAGTTCGTGCGTATGCAGCCTCTGCGGCATGATTCCGAAACGGACTGTGCTGTTGCCATGCGAGCACGCTCTGTGTCAATCATGCCACGCAGCCATTTCCCAAGAATGCTGTTCGCGGTGTCCCCTGGATCAAGAACCATGCGAGGAAGCGGAATGTTTCCGTTATTATTTGTCTGCAAGGAAAGCGAACACCTTGAAGGTGAGAAGACGATCCCTGCCGATGTTCGCAAACACCTTTCATTTGCGCTACCGACATTACCGCGTACAAATAGACTTAGTGGAGTAAAGTTCGCCATTTTTCTATTGTCAAACTATACAGTTATTAACCACGAGGTATGTATATTCTTTCTTCTGATGAATCAACAGCAGTATGAAACAGACAATGGAGTATCACTGTAGCATATCACAGTCCCTGAAGAACACAATATTCGCTATCACAGCATATCATATAGACAGAAACAAAAAATTCTAGACCACAGTCTTGTGAGGGAGCTCTTCTGAAAGCCTACGTAAAGGGGTGGTCAAACGATAACAGGCCGCGCTGCATAGTAATACATCGGATAGCGACCTGGCAACTTTTGTCCACCCCTAGCTATACTTGCATAAAGCAGCGTGACTCACCTCGCACTTGTAACCTTACATGAGGCATCTTATACGCCACGAGCATTCGTTATACATTGCTGAGCTTGACAGAGTGCGCACTGTCTTATCAGGTCTTTACTGTATGCCACTATTAAACTCAAAATAACGGCTTCAAAGGCGCAAATGTTACCATCTGTGTATGCCTTGTCAAGTACATTACTGCGTCTGTTCTCCCATGCGGTAAGCTCGCACGACTTTAGTAAGAATTGGGAACCACACATCACACGCTTCACTGCTGTAAAATATACGGCAAAACCGGCTATTCGGGGTTGGTTATTCAGTTATTCACTTTGCATCACTGAGGTATACCGGGTGTTCAACGTTGATCTTTATGGTTCTGTTAAAATTCAGCTCTGGTAAGGACGTGAGAACCGCCTCAGTAGATATGTTATGTATCCAGAGGGACAAAAAGGGAGACAATAATTATCGCGGTCAGCCGCCCAATTAACTAAGATCGAATTATGAACTTATTAGTGATTGCAGCTAGCGGGTATGTTTGTGGAAAGTTGGAGTCAGTCACGTTTCTACACAATTCCCCTTGAAAGAATTCTTCTATCTGTGCCCCGCGATATCCCCGCTGCAAAGTTTAATTGCGGTTTGCATGCAAGGTGGAGAGGGTCGCCGCAATGTTCCTCCCTGATGTGACGAGCAGTCACTGCTTGCTATCGCCAGCCGGTAGCAAAAGGGTAACCGTTATCATCTTTGCGTATGCCTTTGACCCGTTGTCAGATCAAACGCCGCACGCAACTGCCACGGCACATCGGGGAGGAGCTTTGCGCCAGTACGCACTGTCTTGCATGGGTAATCATGAAAACAAACCACGATTAAACTTTGCAACTGTTCTCCCATGCGGTAAGCTCGTATCTCGGAGCACAGACATGCTAGCAGAATTCTTCCTAGTGTAGCTGTGAACGCGAGTGCCTCCAAATCTAAAATACAAACATGCCCGCTTGCTGCAGTCACTAAAAAGTTCATTATTCAATCTCAGTTAATTGGGCGGCTGACAGCCATAATTATTTTCTCACTTTGTGTCCCAAGATACATAACTTATCTGCAAAGGTATAGTTTTAACGTAGCGCAATTTTAAGAAAGCCATAAAGCTTAATTTTGAACAGCCCTGTACATCCCGAAAGACATTCCCGAGGAAATGCTATTTACTACGCATTTCTAATATACTCAGAATAATATGGCCTATTGATCATTCACGTTTGCATGTGAAGGGATTATGTGGATCTAATTGACGACATTGTAATTACTGTTTTGTTTCATTTTTCGATGAAGGTTTATTGCTGGAACGAAGCTGCCGGATGCGAGTACGAGGGCGCCATGGAAGACATGCTGCGACACTACGAGAACGAATGCACATTCCACACTGTGGAATGTTTGAGTTGCGGCGAGAGAGTCCTGCACAGGGAACTGGCAGCGCACTTCGTGGCCGGATGCAGTGCAGGTGTTTGCTCCGCAAGCACGGAGAACATTTCACCGGAATCCAGAACACTGACCCTTCGAGACGTGAGCGAGGCTTTCGAAAAAGTGAAAACGGCGCTGAGATACGTCAGCGACGACCAGCTGCTGCCTGCGATTCAGAGTCATTTGAACGAATTGACGGAAGAAGTCAGAAACCACGAATTCAGGTTGGCCGAAATCACACGCGAGCCTCGAGCATCTGCAGGTGCAGGGACGGTCCAAGACGCGGTGGTAGCTTCCTCAACAGTCTTGCAGGAACCGAATTCTCGACATTATGCAGCGGATGAAGCCATCCAGTCTTCGTCGTTTTATTTCTCGCAGGAAATGTTGAATAATCAAGAGTCTGAAATCTTCTTCAAGCTGTCACCTGGCGTTCTTGAGCGGATGCAGAAAACTTCCACACAGGATTATCCGCAACATTATATTGATTATTCGGAGTCTCCTACCAGCCGATGTCACTTCATGATGACCAGGGAGCTGTCAACGACAAGTACGTGGACGGAAGTGCTTGGGAGCGTGACATATATTCTGACCATTGACAAATGTGCAAAATGTGTTAGTGTGTTGTATTCAGACACGAAGCTTTGTAATGTTACAGTGCTGCACGCCAGCGACGCTTACTTTACTGTCGACGTTCGCAATACCGTTTCCGATTATGGGTGTACGCTCTCCGTGGACATTCATTTTTTGGGGACAGTGGTGGGTGCTCTGTGTTGGGCGCCTACTTTCAACGTCACTGTGCGCGACTTGGAACGAGAGAATGCATTTTTGTTGCATCGGAGTTATTCTCCTTGCCTATGTGAGGACGTTGGGGACTCACGGGTAGATTTTCATGGTAAGTTCGTGAGAACGTTTCGTGACTTGAAGAGTTCTGAATTCCTACGTGACGGAATGCTGGAGCTCGAAATCCGGCTCTCAAACAAAGAAAACTCCGAGGCAAGTTAATCGAGCTCTTTATGGTGCTCCTCACTAATCGATTTGCCTACTTTTTTTTCCTGCTATCTTTGCAACATTGCCTGCTAAAGCGGAAATAAGAAGTAAAGCACCCAGCCCGTCAGCACTGGATCTACTATGGACTGTTGAATGTTCCTTAACCCTTCAGCAGTGTGTGTGTGGTATGCATGAACTTAGAGAACCTTGGAGTTTTTCGTTGTGAACAGAGTAATCGCTTTGAAGTGTTTTTTTTTTCGCAGTGATTATTTTTGTTGCTAGTCATTGTTCATTGGTCATGCTAGGTAGGAACTGGAAAAAGTCGTTCTTGGGCTTTGTAATACTGAGGCTTTGGGCGGAATACATTTCAGCACAAAAGAAGGGCTCACATTCGGAAAGTCTTGAGACTTTGCTTCTGAAACTACGCTATATTTCCGGCCTAGCTTTTTAGGGGCGAAGCTCCTTAGGGTGTGGGTCTGTCCCTCCTCTGTAGTAGTAGTAGTAGTAGTAGTAGTAGTAGTAGTAGTAGTAGTAGTAGTAGTAGTAGTAGGTAGTACCCACTCCACGTGATAAAGATGACGATGACGCAGTATAGTGGAATGTACCCACTACACGTGATAACGATGAAGTATAAGCGCGTTCCAGTATAGTGGAATGTACCCACTACACGTGATAACGATGACGATGACGCTGATGACCATGAAGTATAAGACCACACATTCTCTTTCTGCCATGGATGAAAACGATCGAGCTTCGCCCACTCATCATCATTCACTTCGTGGATATGGCGTGATTTTTTTTATCCACGCGCGATCAGCGGTGCTTTAGGAAGCGCAAACACTACCTGTAATCAGAGCGTGCATAGCGTTATCGTAGCAGCTAAGTCTGTCGGAGAGTGTTGCGCGATAAGGGAGACACCTATTTCGGTGTTTAATAATGGTAATATTTGGGGTTTTACGCCCCAAAGCCACGACATGATTATTAGGGACGCCGTAGCGGTCAGGTCCGGAAATTTAGACCATCTGGTGTTCTTTAACCCTTTGATGGTTTTCGCCGTACATGTACGGCAGCACCTAACAGTGCCCAAATGGTTTTCACCGTACATGTACGGCACGGCCTTTATCTTTAAAACAGGCGCTTTTTTTCGATCATCTTTCTCTCGGCGTGTGCTGCCGCACTTCAGGAACACGTGGAATTTTTTCCATGCGCCGATGTCTCTCCGTTGTTATTCTTTTTTTGCTTCGCAAAGCTGCGATCCGGCAACCACTTTCGCACCCGAGCGCGTTCGCGGTTCGGCTGGTTTAAAACGCGCGCCTCTTTCCATCATTTTTCTTGCTTGACATGTG
Organism: Rhipicephalus appendiculatus; assembly: GCA_030522465.1. NCBI lineage: Eukaryota > Metazoa > Arthropoda > Arachnida > Ixodida > Ixodidae > Rhipicephalus > Rhipicephalus appendiculatus. The sequence continues at coordinate 53,388 of JALIZH010019630.1, read as the reverse complement.
CTGCCATGCTTCGGGAAACTGAAAATTTTTTCATGCACCGATGTCTCTCCGTTGTTGCTTTTTTTTATGCTTCGCAACGTGGCGCGCCGGTAGTCGCTTGCGCCTTCGAGCTGCGCCCGCGGCGCGGTTGGTTTAGAACGCCCGCCTTTTTCGATCACTTCTCTTGCTTGACATGTGCTGCCACACTTCGGAACAAGTGGAATTTTTTTCACGCGCCGATGTCTCTCAGTTGCTTTTTTTTGCTTTCCAAAGTGGCGCGGCGGCTTTCGCTTGCACCCCTGAACGCGCCAATGCCGTGCGGCTGGTTTCGTCCTTCGGTTGGTTATCGCTTCTCGCGCCCGCAAAGCTGATGGCTGTCTGATTTTCAATCTCTCAAAGGGTGACCGCTTGTGACTCTCTCGTTTATTGCTCTTCAAGGCGCGATTACATCTGTTTCGGGAGGAGCTAAATTACACAAACCTTGTAGCCGTGGTTGAGTTTCCTGTTTAGGGAACTCGGAAAAACTAACTCCGTCTCGTTGGCGACAAGAAGAAGGATCATTATAGCTTTTTCCCTCGTTTTGCTTTCCGGACGGGCGCATAAACGCACAGTTTTCTTCCGTGCGCTCACTTACGGACTTCGCCTACGCTGCGGAAGCTCGCGCCGGTTGCTATGGTGCTAGGGGGTCGAGCGGCGATTGTTCCGATGTGGACTGTTCCCCAAGTGCCGGATCTGATTCATTGGATGTGATTTCGTCAGGCGAGGATTTACTTACGAGTTCAGACTCGGATGATGATGAAGGAGCAACATCTTGAAAACGTGCGCGGTGATACGATCCGGATCGGATCAAAGGTGACAATTCCCCACTGTTTAGTTTTAGAGGAAAAACATTTGTTTACCGGAAAAGTACTCTGGTGCGCTTATTTTTGTATGACTGTGAGCTATGTTTATTATAATGCATAATTTTTATTTATAAGACATCGTAAAAGTGTTTTTGTTAAGGATTTTGCTTGATGTTACTATGAATAAACCATGTGAATCTAACAACAAAAAATGATTTTTTTGTTACTTTACGGTCACGAAAAAAAATTTTAGACATTTTGTTTCTTACATAGAATGGTCTAAAGAATTTATTTCAACAATAAAAAAATTACACATTTTTGGCACGCATTTCGCGAAAAAATTCGACCCTGAAAGGGTTAACGTGCGCTGACATCGCACGGACCCCAAGCATTTAGGCTGCATCGAAATGCGACCACCGCGGCCGGGATCGAACCCGCGACCTTCGAGTCAGCAGCTGGCAACCGTAACCGCTACACAACTGCAGCGGATTTCGATCTACCGAGTGTGGAATACTACGCTTACACGTGTCTGGAGTTGAAGATGTAGAGAAAAGGACGAGCCGCCGTCCCCATGGTGAAGCCCCCCCGTATACCTCTTCTTTATTCGAACACACTCCTCTGATCTTAATGATGATGATGGCGTCAATCCTCGTCTTCTACACAGTTTTCAACATCCTCCGCGCCTCCACAGTGGCGCATGGCGATAAAAAACACTAAACACACGCCCGGGTTCTTAGTACACAATGTTCGCCAGTATTCGAGTTCGAAGACAGTCCTAGTGGTGTCATCCGGGTCTCCTCCTGCACTTGATCTTCCAGCGATGCTTTCGACGCTTGTGCGAGGCTCGTGCTATTGAACGCGTTGACCTTGATGTACTTGCGCTATTGCTGAGCAGGTTTCCTTGGCATGAAAACTCGCACAGGGGACGCTTCCACAAGGATCTTGTGCAGCTATTTCTGAGGAACCTTTTCCTTGTCCTTCTCGTCGTGGCTGCGAGACATTTCCATGAGGTTCTGGTGTAGCTATTTCCGTCAAATTTTCTTGATTTTCTGGTATTGGCTGTGTTCACCTTGGAACCATCAGCTTTCTTCATCCGCCTTCGTCTGGTCTGTCCTATTCGCCGCTGTGTCGCTGTCTCGGCATTTCGCACTTGCACTGAGACACGCTGTAGGATCGGACATTCTCCATCTTCTCGTTTGTAGCTTACACGAAGGGCAGCAGTTATGAGAAGTGCGGACGACAGGCTTTTGTATCTTCATGGTCTTCCTTCCACTTCCTTTCGCTTGATGAATTGGCCTTGATTTATTTCCTCCGGGCACATGTATGCGCGAAAGTGAGGGCTGCATAAAATCCGAATCTGTCGTCTTCGGCACGCACTCGTCGTCAAGACGTGTAGGATCGCCTTTTGGATTTCCAAAGTGCATCCTGCTTTTCTGTCCTACAAGTATATTCCTCCAGGTACACCTGAGTTGCAGTCGCTGTCTTGTCATTGGCTTCGCGGGTACAGTACGCTGACGAGAATTCTAACGTCGCGGAAGGTATCCTTAGACCTTGAGGTTGTTCTTTGGCGCTGATCTTCGAGATTCCATTCTCTGCCAGTGGGAATGCTAGTTTGTCGGCTTCCAGTATGTTGCGCTATTTGTCGTGAAGTCGACTCGTTCAGCTTTTGTGCGGTAATATTGCTGTTGAAGAAGCATTGGCTAGATGGTGGTGGCATAGACGAAGAGAGTATTTTCGCTTCTACTTCTGTCTTAATCCGTTGTCTTAGTGTCTCCAAACGAGCCAGCCGAGCCTTTAATACGTCGGCGATCTTATATTCTGTTCTGACCTTCGCTAGAATAATCTGGTGCACATAAACATCTGCTTTCTCCATTTCAGCTTCCAAGCGATAGATATCAACTGTATCCTCTACTTCTTTGTCGATTCTTCTGAGCTCATCGTACAGGCCAATCAAAATTCGGTGAATATTCCGTAATTCACTTACTGCTGGGTGATCCACGTGCAGAAGATGCTCGATCTTTGCGATGGCTTGCGTGACGGCCTTGCGTACTCGACACCGCCTTTCGAATAGGGCCTGCATGATCCGGTCCAGTGTCGGAAACGTGAGAATTCACTGGCCGGCCGCGTCACGAGGTGAAGTCGGAGTCAACAATGACATCCATCACAGAGGTTTCACACAACGAAGATCCGTCAGTTGTTGGGCTGTCATTCTTCCCGATTTGAGTCTCGGGGATGGTTAGGCCTCGCACATCAGCTTCACCCACTGGCGGCTTCACGAAAGTCCTCCAGGCTACAAATGCGGTCGAGAATTCGTGAACTTTGCTCCGTCTCACCTCTGAAGGCCCTTTGTCCCGGGTTTCACGGCACCAAATGTAACAAAGAACTGGTTCCGCAGACGTTAGTTGGAGACTACCCGTTTATTGATCATGGAGACCAAACTGCCCTTCCAGCACGTGCCCCCCTTCCTCAACCTTCTCGTGTTCGCGATAGTTCCGCACGCTCCTCGCTGCTCCGTTCCGGGGCATTTCGCAACAGAAGACACCAGTTCTAGTGTCCACAGCTTGACGATGTTAACGTGGCATCGTTTTAGGTGCGAGGCACCTTAGGGTCTCGGCTTGTCGGCGTCTAATGTCGTCACGATGTGTCATGTAGTCACAATCCATCATAGACGGGCATGCACCGCAAAAATTATCTAAATCCCACTACTCGCCACAGGTCTCATGAAAATGAAGTAGGCAACAGTTAGCCCCACAAATATCCGACGACGTTAGTGAAGCTGAAACACCTTTCCCTGCATGCGGTACGCAGCTGAAACCGGGCATGTAGGGAAGAAGAAGAAGAGGAAGCTCAGGGTAAGCTGCATTCCGACGCAGTCTTTCGACGACGTTAGTGGAGCGGAAACATCCTTCCTTAGATGCCCGGTTTCAGGCTTGGCACCACGAGTGCCTCATTAAAGAAATCTTTCAAAACACTGCATGCTTCACCCCTCCCAGGTTTCACGTGAGTGGAGTTGAAACACCCATAGGCGTGCGCAGGGTTACCGTTCAGGGGGGGCAAAGGTCCTTCTCAGCGCCCCCCCTTCCCTATTAAGTCAATGTATGGGGCAGACTTTGCACCCCCCCCCCCCTTTTAGGTTCTTAGGGGACTAGGGGGGCGGCCGCCCCCTCTGCCCCCCCTCGTGCGCAGCGCCTATGGAAACACCCTTCCCTAAATGCTTCACCTCTCCCCATTTTTCATCTTTCGCGCAAGTGCCACGTGGTACCAAAAGCGAGATATGGGCAAATTACAGTCATGGGTCAATTAATGTACAGTACTCACCGGTTCAAATGGGGAATAAATTTTTTTAGTCTAACGACGGGTATGCGGAATTGCTCGAGATAACCACGTCGTGTCGCGACATATTTGGTCTGTAAAGATATTGTTGGCTCTGATCTACTAGTTCGAGTCAAAATTACGCCGATAAGACACACTCTGAAGACAGTGGAAACGAAAGTATGTGCGTTACTTAGCCCTAAATTGTCCCGTTTCTTTCCGTGAACACTGTACGTGGACGAATGCAATTTTACACTTGAAAAGTTGTTGGAACATGGGAAGGCTACAGGGGGTACTGACAAATAAGTTATTTAATCGCCATTTGGTAATACGATGAAGGGATAGCCTTACTGTTAAGGAAGTTTTTAGCCTTAAAGTTAAAGCCAGATATAGGGCGATTTGATCGAATCTCTAAATATGAAGATTTCCTGCAAATAATCGTTGTAATTTACGCGAAACATCAGAAGCTACTTCATTCAGGGATCATTTGAGTAACCCAGTGGCAATAACGTTTAGCTATAAAACACACAGGCTCGGTACGCATACTATCCTCGCAATGTTGAGTTGCAATAGAATTATTGATCATAACACCCAGAATTTAATACTAGAAAATTTTACGCCAACGCGTTTACGGACGCCGAGAGAACGCTTTTGAAGTTGGTGATTAATGTGGGTATTTTTTTACTAAAGAAACAGGCGTTATGAGTGTAAAACACCATACGTTAGCTGGTAGTGTCCTGACGACCAGGGCGCAAGCGCAAATACGAAATAATCAGACACTTACACATAAAATACCCGGCCTTTAGCAGCCACACTTGCATGAACAGGACGAAAAAAATGTGACTGAAAATATACGTAATATCTTAAGGGGAGGTAATAGATGGTATGACTTACAATGTTATTCTTGTGAAATATATATTTTTATGTAATCAAAGAAAACATACATTGTGCATGAGGTGTGTCATGCTGGCGTCGTGTAGCCGAAGAATAATAGGCGTCTAAGCCCTACGGCTGCTTTCAGAGGACCGAAGTACACGCTCGTTTGCCAGCTCGAGAGTACGTGCCCACATGCATGTCATAATTTTCATGTTATGGCCTACGCAGAAAGCGGAGGCGCGAAGTGCGGCGCAAACGTGCGCATCTTCTATGGGCTATTCTGCCGAGTTGTATGATTTGCCCCTCGTATATACGCCATACTTCTCCAGCCGATCTCGACACCTTACCAGTAAGTGCTTTCATCTGCTCTGAATTTCAGCGCTTATGCACGCTAGATTTGGAATACCTCCGAGCATAGGTCGGCAAAAAAAAAAAAGAGTGGAACTCACTCAGACTCACTCAAGAAATATATGCTGCGTTTTGGACTCGCTCGGACTCAGATTCAACAAAATTTTTCTAAGCCGAACTCACTCGGACTCACACTCACGAAAATCTACTTCGACCGGACTCAATCGGACTCAAACTCACCAAAATATTAATCACCCGGACTCACTCAGACTCAGACTCATGGCTCAATTTGAGTTTGAGTGAGTCCGAGTGAGTCGTCTCATGAGTGAGTTCGCCGACCTATGCCTCCGAGTCACGTTCATGCTTGCTTGGCTCTGTGGAGAGTACTTTGACCATTTCGAGGGAAATTCTAGACGCCTAAAACACCACAAGAAGAACGAAGAGGCAAAGGGAAAGAGCGTCACTCGCAAACTGATTTATTTGCAGGAGAACTACAGAAAATATATAAGCTGCACCACACATGCGCCAACAGCACTGCCTCACGTAATCACTGCACATCAAAACCCGAGGTCATTGGAAAGGCATATCTAGTCAAGCGACGAAGAGCAAAATTTGAACTCAGACGTGCGCAAAACCGCTGATGTGTCACGTATACACAAGTCACCTTTCTTTATTTATCCAAAACGCTTCCATTATTTCCCGGCCCAGGGCACCTGAGCTTTTGGCAAGAACTTAAACTCTTGGAAAACTTGCCTCACACGAGCAGGAATGGCAATGTGCAGGCAAATGTGCTGCCGAATTATTTCGAAGTGACAATTCATGTTCCCTAACTTTGACGTTCAAACACCGACCAGTTTGTCCGATGTAAACCCGACCACAACTAAGTGGGAGTTGATAAACAACGCCCACCGAGCAATCCACGTACGACGAAGCGTGTTTCTTCCCTGAAGTAGAAGTGACAAAAGAAAGCAGCATGAAAGCTTACATCCCTCGAAACTCTTAAGTTCGCTCAATTTGAAAGTTTTCAAAGGACGACGAAAATTGCGATAGCTTGTCTTGTCTTGTCGCCTAGAAGAACTTGGCACATACCCACAGTGGGATTGGCCACACTGTGCCGTATAAAGGAAATTTAAAGGCTACGCAACATAAAAAAAAAACATAGAGAAGGACGAAACGTAGTGTAAATAAGGAAATGTGAATGAGGCAAAAGGGTTCGAAAAGGTAAAGATATCCGCTACGGCAGCGGCATCATTGAAAGAAGAAGTGGTGCTCTCTTGCATCGCACGACGTCGGAGTCTGCAGCTTTTCCATTGTGAAAACCTCTGCCCAAACTGCAACCTGAAGCTGGCCAAAGTGCGTTGACCTGAAGCTGTATTGTTGGCTCCGCTGACCGTCCCTTGTATGCAAGCCACGTCACTTGACACTTGCTGACGAAGGCCTTGCCAGGATTCCACAGAGTTGTCGTCCATTCAAGGTGAGGAGCTGCAGCGTACTTACAGTTTACGGGAACAATAAGGGTGCGTGTTCCTAACGGATGTGAGACACACGTCCGCAGTCTCGTTCAAGGAGTGAAGTAATCAAACATATGCACGAATGAGCGCGTTTTGGGGGGAAACATGACAATGTGGATTACCCTTTTTCACGTTCTATTCGAACCACTGCCTTGTAGAGAGTTTAGTTTGCACGATCTCTCGTGTTTACCGCGATGTTCATTATCGCGTTTTGCTATTTTGGCCACTATTCGTCGTTATGCGTAGCGCAAGTGAAATCGAGATGTCCATTGAATTCTATAGATGACATCTCAGAAGCTGAGGTGTCCGCCGCGATGGAGCAGTGGTTATGCTTATCGGCTGCTGACCCGGAGGTCGCAGGTTCGATCCCGGCCGCGGCGGTCACATTTCGATGGAGGCGGAATGGTAGAGGCCCGTGCACTGTGCGATGTCAGTGCGCGTTAAAGAACACCAGATGGTCGAAATTTCTGGAGCCTTCCACTACGGCGTCTCTCATAATCGTATCGTGGGTTTTGGGACGTGAAACTCCGGATATTATTATCATGAGACGCGGTGGTATAGCGTAGTCATAACAGGAGCGTCGAGCTGCAAGGCTCAAGTATAAATTCGTTCCAGCTCGATGTCACTGAAAAAGATGACGTCCACATTTTTTAGTATTTCGCGATAGTTTCTGCAAAATACACGACAAAATAATTCTACGTAGTTGCGACTGAAATAAATGCGGCAGCCAAAGTGGTAAAATTCAACACCTCGTTTGGCGACCTTGATCCCAACAAAATGACCCTCACAAGACAACGAAAACAACGGTCTTCGGCCGTCCAAGTCTTATCTTCGGGGGCCGCGTGTTCGCACTGTATGCATACGTCATCATACCTTCCGGCGTAATCGTTGTTGAGTTCTAAAATGTGCAGCACAGTTCCTGTCACGCGTGTAACCGGATTACAGACAAAGAAACCGAATAAAACGTTCGAGGAAGTTCCAATGTACAAAGGCGTGTCTTGCGCCGAGCGACAAGCTCTTGACATACGTCATGAAGTGAACACGAAGCTCACCTGTCCCGTACGGAACGCCATAACTTCTTAAACAGGCATGTTAAGAGGATGGTTCAGGAACGAAATCCTCAGGCGGAGGTCAACGCAGAGAAATTAGCCCGACGTTATTGCCGAGGAGGGCAACCAGGGTACCATTATCGATAGTGCGGTGATATGTAATGCCGACGAAAGTGTTTTAATACGAAGGTACGTAACAAATACGGAGTTTTCAAATAGGGGGCCCCAAAAGTTTGGGGCCTCAAAGACCTTTGCGGGTGCTCGCATTGCGTCAAGCAGGAGGGAAGAGTTTTCGATTAAAGTCTGCGGCGCTTTGCACACTCCCGCTAATCTGGGTCACACCAGTCTTGGCCAGGAGTGGTCTCTTCAGTAGGTGCCGTCATGTTTGTTTGACGCAACGCGTTTAGCGCAGGCTCTGGGGCTCCCGTTAAATTCGAGAAATAGCGTACCCAATGCAAAAACTCAAATGCTGTTAGGGCCTCGCGCATGCGCAGTGGCCTCGATGCTATTTCTTTGGGACCCCAAAACGATTGGGGCCCCTAATCGAAAACTCCCTAATAAGTAAAAATACGTTAATAATACTACTACTACGAATAATAATAATAATAATATTGCTACGTACCAGTGGCATCGAGATGAAGAGGACGAAGGGAAGGACGACAAAGAGGATAGACAGTCGCGAGCCGATTAGTATCGGTGGCGCTGCTCGCTTAGGCAGTTGTAAAATACATCTGTACCCACCCCTACGAGTCTGTATATTCCCCGTAACATATTTGGTGGAGCGGTGCGGTCCCCGTCCTCGCCACGGAACTCCGCAGTGGGCGCTCGCTTGCACCTTTCGACATGACTACGCAGGACTCGACTACATCCACTCCGGTCGTCACGCCTCCTGCCCTGCCTGCCAACCCACCGGCCCCAACAACTTTCGTGACGCTTCCCGTCTTGAAAGACCCTGGCGTGTTCTCGGGCGGCGAGGGTTCCGACGTCGATCAATGGCTACGCCTCTACGAACGCGTCAGCGCTAGTTACAGGTGGGACCCTACCCTCATGCTAGCGAACGTCATCTTTTACCTCGACGGAACCCCTCGTGTCTGGTTTGACACCCACGAGCATGACATTACAAGCTGGGACAGCTTCAAGGAACAGATCCGGGAGCTTTTTGGAAACACGTTTGGTCGTCGACAAGCCGCGAAGAATGAGTTATCGACTCGTGCACAAACTTCCGCCGAGTCCTACATCAGTTACATTCAGAATGTCCTCGCCCTATGCCGCAAAGCCGACGAAAACATGTCAGAGCCTGAAAAAGTTGCGCATATCCTCAAGGGTATCGCTGACGATGCGTTCAACTTGTTGGTATATAATAACGTGTCGTCTGTTGATGCCATAATTCAAGAATGCCGCCGGCTCGAACAGGCTAAAAGCAGGCGCATCTCCCATCGGTTCCAGAGCCTTCCGAATACCGCAGCGACGTCCTCTTGCCTCGACCCATATCGTCCGCCAGACACCTGTGACGACTTAACACGACTTGTCAGGCGTGAACTTGAAGCGGCCGTTCCAGCTACAAGGGCACCAACATCCCCGGAACCCTCTCCTTCAATACCCCTTCCCCTAATTCAAGCGGTAGTACGACAGGAAATCGCCAGCTTGGGTATCTGCTCCATTTCGACGCCTTACCGTACCGACTACCCGCCACAATTCCCGACAGCTCGTCCATTCCCGTCTGGCCTTCCATCAACGTTCCGCAATCCGTCCGCATGGCGAACACATGAGGACAAGCCCATATGCTTCTCCTGTCACCGTATTGGGCACATTTCTCGCCATTGCAGAAGTCGTTGGGGTCCTATTGCACAAACGTTCCAGCGCTCATTTAATGCCCGACCCGTTTATCGTCCTGAGACCAGCCCCGACCATCTTGCCCATCAGGAACCTATGAGTGAGCCCCGCTACTCCCGCTCTCCATCACCTCAAGGTCACCAACCTCGTCCTCACCAGCCCCGCCCTCACCAGCCCCGCCGATCACTGTCCCCCGCCTTCCCACGACGTTCCCCGACGGAAAACTAAGTGTTGCAGCCCTCGGAGGTGGCGCTGCATCACTCGGACCGACCGAAAATCGTCTACTGACCATACAGACGAAACGGAACCTTATCGACGTTCAAGTAGACGGTGTGCATGTGACTGCTCTTGTCGACACTGGGGCTCAACTTTCCGTTATGACGAGTGATTTCCGCCGCAAGCTCAAGAAAGTTCTCACACCTGCGACCACCCAGTTCGTCCGTGTTGCCGATGGCGGAACAGCATCGGTCGTTGGAATGTGCTCCGCTCGTGTAAGCATCGCGGATCGCGACACAGTTGTCCTCTTTACCGTCCTTGAAAAATGCTCCCATGAGGTAATCCTAGGCCTTGACTTCCTGTCCGCGCATTCTGCCCTCATTGACTGTTCGGCCAGTACGCTCCGTCTCCATTTGCCCACAACAGACCCTCCTGCACAACGGCCGAGTCGCCTCTGCACAGCGGGATATGTTCGCCTTCCTCCCCAAACACTGAGCTACGTCGAGCTCGTCTCAACACCACCAGTTTCCGACGGCGACTATGTACTGACACCTATCACCGATGTCCTCATCAGCCGTGGCATTACGTTACCGCACACCGTTCTGTCTGTCGCAGCGAACTCCACGTGCCTTCCAGTTGTCAACTTTAGTTTGACACCTCAAGGGCTGCCGCAAGGCATCTCTTTGGCATCGATTTCCACCTTAGAGGACAACTCAGTGGATGTTTTCACGGTGGCTGCTCCTTCCGACTCCCATGCTCATCACCAATCCAACACCTGCTCCGACAGCGCTATTAAGTCGATGATTGCTTCTAATTTAACACCGCAGCAGAGTGACGAGCTCCGCCGGGTTCTGCTCTCCTACATCGACGTTTTCGACCTCAGCGGCCGTCCATTGGGGAAAGCTACTGGTGTGACCCACCGCATAAACACAGGTGATGAGCCTCCTATTCATAGGCGTCCATATCGGGTGTCGGCGGCTGAGCGTCAAATTATACAAGGTGAGGTCGACAAAATGCTCGCCAAGCACATCATTGAGCCATCCTGCAGTCCTTGGGCATCCCATGTCGTGCTAGTCCGCAAGAAAGACGGCACATGGCGTTTCTGTGTCGATTATCGACACCTAAACAAAATTACCAAAAAAGACGCGTACCCTCTGCCACGAATAGATGATGCCCTTGATTGCCTCTATGGTGCCCGCTATTTTTCCTCCATCGACCTCCGTTCTGGGTACTGGCAGATTGAGGTGGATGAAATGGATCGTGAAAAGACGGCATTCATCACCCCCGATGGCCTATATCAATTCAGGGTCATGCCCTTCGGCCTTTGTAACGCCCCAGCCACCTTCGAACGAATGATGGACTCCCTGCTCAGAGGCTTTAAATGGTCCACCTGTCTGTGTTACTTGGACGACGTCGTTGTTTTTTCACCAACATTTGAAACTCATATAGAGCGTCTGTCAGCCGTCTTAGACATCTTCCGTCGCACTGGCCTGCAGCTCAACTCGTCCAAATGTCACTTTGGCCGCCGCCAAATCACAGTACTTGGCCATTTGGTGAACGCTAACGGTGTACAACCAGACCCGGCAAAAATCAGCGCAGTCAAAAACTTTCCTGTGCCACGATGTGCGAAGGATGTCCGCAGTTTTATAGGGCTATGTTCGTACTTCCGACGCTTCGTCAAAAATTTTGCGGACATAGCGAGACCTCTTACGCAGCTCCTCAAGCAAGACGTCCCGTTTTCATGGGGCTCAGAAGAGGCTTCTGCGTTCTCGACTCTAATCGCCCTCCTCACTACTCCTCCGATCCTGGCACACTTTGACCCAGCTGCCCCTACGGAGATCCGTACAGATGCAAGTGGACATGGCATCGGTGCAGTGCTAGCTCAACAACAACATGGCCATGACTGCGTCATCGCATACGCCAGCCGCCTTCTATCCGCCCCTGAACGTAATTATTCCATCACAGAGCGTGAGTGCTTGGCCCTCGTTTGGGCGGTGGCGAAATTCAGGCCTTACTTTTACGGACGCCCATTTTCTGTGGTCACCGACCACCACGCGCTCTGCTGGCTGAACTCTCTTAAAGATTCCACAGGGCGCCTTGGTCGCTGGGCTTTGCGTCTGCAAGAATTTTCCTATTCGGTCATCTACAAATCTGGCCGCCTGCACCTTGATGCCGACTGCCTCTCCCGGTACCCTGCCGACGATCCTGATGACACCGACGCGAACACGGAGCACTCTATCTTGTCAGTGTCCGACTTCCTTCACATTGGGGAAGAACAGAAACGGGACCCACTGCTGCTTGACATCATCAGCCGCACGCAATCTTCCCCGCATGACGCCTCCGTCCGACACTTTGTGCTTCAAAAGGACGTCCTATACCGTCGTAATTACCGAACTGACGGACCTGACCTTCTTGTTGTTGTGCCTAAGCATTTACGGCGCTGTGTCCTCGCTGAACTTCACGACGCGCCCACAGCTGGACACCTTGGCGTATCTCGCACGTACGAGCGCGTACGGCGCCGTTTCTTCTGGCCAGGCCTTGCTCGCTCGGTACGCCTATACGTCGCCACGTGTGAGTTATGCCAACGACGAAAAACACCGTCGCTGCTACCCGCTGGCCATCTTCAACCAATCGATATCCCCACGGAACCATTTTATCGCGTTGGCTTAGACCTGCTTGGGCCTTTTCCCGCTTCAATATTGGGAAACAAGTGGATAGCCGTGGCCACCGATTACGCTACACGCTACGCCATCAGGCGAGCTTTACCGACAAGTTGTGCAACCGACGTTGCTGACTTCCTCTTACGGGACGTTATATTGGTTCACGGAGCCCCAAGACAGCTGCTCACAGACCGTGGCCGTACATTTATATCGCAAGTCATCGCCGACGTCCTGCGCTCCTGTTCCACGCAACACAAAGTGACCACTGCTTACCACCCTCAAACCGACGGCCTCACGGAACGCTTTAATCGTACTCTTACGGAGATTCTCGCTATGTATGTGTCGCCGGACCACCGAGACTGGGATCTTGCCCTACCCTTCGCAACTTTCGCGTACAATTCATCGCGTCACGACACAGCAGGCTTTTCTCCTTTCTACCTGTTGTACGGAAGAGAGCCGACCTTACCACTGGACACCATCATTTCAGCCAATCCCTCGTCCACCAGCGAGAATGCCCGTGACGCTATAGCGCGAGCCGATCATGCCCGTCAGCTTGCCCGCGCTCGGCTTACGGCGTCGCAGAGCAACCAACGACGTCGCTACGATGCTTCACATCGAGACGCTCATTTCGCTCCTGGTACCCTTGTGCTACTCTGGTCCCCTCATCGTCGGGTGGGCCTATCTGAGAAGCTTTTGTCTCGTTACACGGGACCTTACCGTGTACTGCGTCAAGTCACACCTGTTACTTATGAGATCGGCCCCATCTATCCATCGTCATCTGTTCGGTCCAGTGATGTTGTTCACGTATCACGGCTCAAGTCCTACAACAGTGCGTCTGACAACGACCTTTAAAGCTCCGGGACGGTGCTTCCGCCGCCGGGGGGTCATGCTACGTACCAGTGGCATCGAGATCAAGAGGACGAAGGGAAGGACGACAAAGAAGATATAGACTGGCGCGAGCTGATCAGTATCGGTGGCGCTGCTCGCTTAGGCAGTTGTAAAATACATCTGTACCCACCCCTACGAGTCTGTATATTCCCCGTAACAATATCATGGGTTTTACGTTCCCAAACCACGAAGTGATTATCAGAAACGCCGAAGTGGGAACTTCGGAAATTTCGACCATCTGGTGTTCTTTAACGTGCACTGACATCGCACAGGACACGGGACTCTAGCATTGCGCCTCCATCGAAGTGCGACCGCCGCGGCCGGGATCGAACCCGCGACATTCGGGTGAGCACCCGAGCACCGTAACTACTGTTCCACCGAGGCGGACGGTAAAATACGTTGCCTTGAGGGGACCTAACTCCGGGGAAATGTGTACAGGTTTTTGGCATCGCATTCGGAGCCCGTTCAGTGCTATGCCGTGAAACCGTTAGGGCCGATGAAAGTTTCGGTTGTTTCGAAGGAGGATGTCACCAGGTTGACCGAGCGAACCTTGCAAGGTGCAGACTTATTGCTCCAAGTAGGTTCGCTGAATACTTAGTGCTTGAACTTGACATCAGCCTTTTCTTCGTCTAGTTTTTATAGCAGTGCTGGATTTTATAGCTGGATTTTTGCTTTGCCCAAAATTTTGTTCTCCAATGCATAAATTGTTCTGTAGTTAGCGTATACTGTAAACGCGAAAGGATACATCGACCGAAAGAACAAAGTTTACTGACGTTTCGGCACCCCATGCGGAAGCCTTGTTCACAATCTATAGGAGACTCCACTTAGGAGCAAGCTACTTGGTGTCTCGCATTAGGGTTTTGCCTCAATCAAGGGAGAGCTTCGGCCCTAGCTGAGTGCGAACGCTATATCCTGAAAGTTATGGCGATACATTGGGGGGAATCATTATTTACTTAGAGTATGTAGGGAAATTTCAGTAAGTTTTGTGCAGATATAAGACGAGCATTTGATGTGGAAATGTGGTACTTCCGTCCAGTTTTCCTTATTGATTGGATGTACTGCGTAATTGGAAAATTGCTTGCTGTTTTGCATAAAGTTTATATATCTTTCTTTCAATTTTTTATTATTTATTTATAAATACTGCAGGCCCTATTCGGGCCCAAGCAGGAGTGGGTACATAAATTTCAATGACAATATCCGAAAACTGATTACGAAAAAAATGCAATACAAGGTACTAAAAATACGAAAATTCTCGGCATCAATGAGGAACGTAATTTATATGTAACAATAATACAATACAAGACACAAGAAATGCAAAAAAAATTGTCACCATCAATCATGAACATAATATATACCAACATTTTAAAAATCAAGAGAAAGTTAATTGACGAGATGGGCGAACGATGTTGTTGTGTCAGCGTTAACCACTTCTTTCGGTAACTCGTTCCACAATGAAACAGCATGTGGAAATAATGAATATTGATGTACGTTGAAGTGACGGTAATGGTTGCCTAACTGTCTTATTATGATGAATGCGATCAAAGCGCGTGGACGGATCGATTATGTAACGTTCGGGTGGTATTTTGAAGTGACCATTGTATGGTTGATAAATGAATTTTAGTCCGAGAGACTATTCTACGATGAGCGAGTGTCTTCAGCTTTGCCCTATCGCGAAAGGAAGGTATACGCTTGCGAAACGAGAATTGCTACCATAAGTGAGCCTCAGAGCCAGGTTTGGCACCCTTTCCTGCTTTTGAATGAAATATATTTTTGATGCGGAGCCCAGACCAGGTCGGCATACTCTAACTTAGGCCCGATAATTTGTAAGCTGTTAATTTTACAGAGGGTGACGTATGGCGTAGTTTACATTTTATGGAATGCTAACTTTTTTGGCGCGTTGCTACATATGTTGTCCAGTAGTGTAGCCAGAAATTTTTTTTTCGAGGGGGGGGGGGGTTAACCATACTTTATGTATGTTCGTGCGTGCTGTGTCGTGCATATATACGCAAGCAAAACTGAAAAATTTCGGGTGGGGTTTGAACCCCCCTTGGCTACGCCACTGATGTTGTCTATAGGGGTTCCCAATTTAAATTACTTGTGATCCTGACACCCAGATACTTCACTCAATGATGAGGATTTCGATAGAAGAGAGAGAATCCATCGGTAGTTCATTGGTAAGTCACCAGAATCAAGGAGACTGCCACGTACGGATACGCGAGGAATAAGATGCTCGCTCAGTCAAAGTGCGTGAACTGATCTGTGAGAGTGTGGTGCATCTTGACGCATGGCTCGTGTATCAGTTCCAAGAGCTGAGACACACCGTCCTTCTTCTCAAGGATTGAGGCATCCCGTGCCCCACGCAAGCCGGGCCCCGTCAGCCACCGTTGGAGACGACAGGCAGGACAGGGAATTGCGCCCCGGTATGAACACCAACCGATACGCCACCAAGAAGACCGTGGCGCAGGGCTTGCTAGACGTTGCTCTGCTCACGGCCAACACCTCGCAGCTCAAGAGCGTCATTCTGCGGGGCCCGCAGTACGAATTTTATAACCTGCTGCTGGTGCTGCTCAGCCTCTCCATAGGGCTGCAGGTATGCGCCAGCTTCGGGCGGGCAGAGAAGTAGGCCCGTCAGCGAATGCGCGATAGAGGGAAAGAACAAGCGATGAACTCAGCGTACAACCATCATGTCGTTTTGTGCTGTGCGCCTCGTACTACGCAAATTTCCGCACCCGTTTATTTTTTCATTACTTTAGTGAGCAGTACCATAGGAACACTGCATGCTTACCCGTACAAGTAGTGTTCGAGACCAGTGTCTATCACGCGGGCAAGTCACGTGCTCTGAACGGGCCTGGCGGCACAAAGCGACGAACGAACTTGATGTGGGGTTGCGCGTCCCTGTTTTCTCTAGCCATTCTGAGACCGTGAAAAGCGGGTAACGTAGCCTTGGCATGCTGATTAACCAGAACAACTAACTTTCGTCAAAGTTTATTCTCTGCATGGCATCGGCAGTTCTCGCAGTAGAGCGCGGTCATTTGCAGTGGTGCATGGCTTAGCGGACTCCGATATTTCGTTGTTAACACGAGCACGCGTTTCCTGGCCACATCAGCCGCATTTTAGATAGGGGGAAGAACGCGAAGGTGCCCGTGCATTTACATTTACGTGCACGCTTCAAAACACCTGGTGTTCGAAATCAACGCAGAGATCACCACTAACGACGCGCTTCGCAATACTGTCATAGTTTTGGTACGCTTAGAAATGTATTTTTAATTGAGTGGCTTTTGTAAAAGACGACTGTGCGAAGCCCGAGCATTTTTCCGCACGTGAAAATTGCTGTGACCAGCACCCTTTCATGTATTTTTTCAAGCGATCAAAAGACTCCTTCCTTTACAGCGAAGTTCTCTGTCTATACCCTGTGCCGTCGCCGTCATTTTGTTGTTGTATTCCTCTTCTTCTTCTTATTATTATTATTATTGCGAGAGCAATTATATGGACAGTCTCGACGCGGCTGAAGCAGGGAGGAAACGCCCGGCACGTCTTAACGAGCGGAAAAAGACGTGACGAGGGGGGGGGGTCCCTGGAGCAGCAACTGAGACCTTTGATTTTACTATAGTCGGGTACAACTTTAGAAGACAGGAGAGGCCCCGCCCAGATGACCGAAGCGCAGCAGCCAATTGCCTCTGCAACTAAAGAAATAGTCCAGCTAAAAAAAAAGCAAGAAAAAGCTAAAAAAAAAATTACACCATCTCCCGCTAAAGGGAACCATGTGTAGATGTGAAGCAGCGGGCGCTAACGCTTACACTGGCGGCGGCGTTGACGCTGGCGCTCATCGCAGCGTTGCGCAGGAGAGAAAACTGGGGAGGCGAAAAGCACGCAGTGATGGACTGGTGTTTCCTACTGGAACATGCCAATCGCTGCTAATGGGCAATGAGAGACAGAAGACTCCGACTGGACACAGAGACGCGCAGTCCGCTTTTAGTTAACGCGCACGCTGCGAATTTTTATTGTTCAACAACGCACAGGAGAAATCTCCCACCGGCACCACCTTGGAGGTCAAGATCCATTGCCATATATACGGAATGGCCAGTGAACGGTTGTGCAGCGCGAGCAGTCCGTTTTTTCAACCAAGAAACTCGCTAGCAGACGCTGTCTGCGTCGGCGTCGCGAGGCGAGAGAGGCGGGTAGCGTAGGAGAGGAGAAAGAGGGGGGGGGACGCGCATGCGCAGTAGGGGTGTGGACGCTGTGGGCAGGGATGCCTAGAGGAGAGAGGGGGGAGCGTATTAGAGGAGAGAGAGCGGGGACGCGCATGCGCAGTGGGGAGCGCGGGGAGGGATGCCTAGAGGAGAGAGCGGGGAGCGTAGGAGGGGAGAGAGGAGGGGAGGCGCATGCGCAGTGAGGGTGTGGTTGCCGCGTGGAGGGATGCCTAGAGGAGAGGGAGGGGGGAGAGGAGGTTTTTTATTTTTATTTTTTTTTGAAAGGGTTTGCGCATGCGCAGTAAGTGAGGCCTCGAGGCACATCACCACCACCACTAGAGCACTGCACGGGCTCGGGCCTACCCGAAAACCCGGGCCCGGCCCGGCCCGTGGGCCGGGCCGGGCCGGGTAAAGTAGGTTTCACGGCGGGCCCGGGCCGGGCTCGGGCCTGAAGCTCCGGGCTTAGGGCCGGGCCCGGGTTTGAGGTGCCGGGCTCGGGTCGGGCCGGGCCTGGACTTTTCTCGATTCTTAAAGAGGCACGAAAGTGAAACACTGCAGTGGTTTAGACTAATAATGTGTATTCTGAGAATTTGAATATCATTCCTTTCACCACCGTAAGTTTATTCAGACAGGAAAAAAGCAAGGCCCAAGTTCCATGTTAGAATTTCGTGCTGTAATCTCCGCGCGTGGCGTCACGGATTTCGAACTGTATTCGTCGTATTTTGGGGGGCACATAATCTTCAAAATTTCCTGAAACGTGGTACGTTCAGTCTATGGGCTACTCAGAGGTCAATTTACTTCATTTTTACCGATTAGGATCTACGTAGGCCCCAGTAGACGCCATCAGAATCTATAATGTGACGACTTCTGCTGGGCGAATTTCAAGGTGGCGTCGCCACCCGCATTTCCGCGCTTACGAAGTCTTGTCACGGCGAGCGTGGTTACTTTGGAATTGTAAAACAGTAATTTACTGATAATCAAAAAATTATTCTTCTCTTTAGTGTCCCTTTAAGTTTATTCCAGAGAAATTGCTCATACATATATGTTTCACATTTTATCTCGAAAAAAAATGGTTCTTTTTTGTGGGGCAAGCTATTTGGAGTTCTATGATGGACAAGTACTGAACTTCTTTTGCTTCTTGCATATGGGGCTACTTGATTTATCTGAAACGGGCGAGCTAAAAGTAAATAGGCCAGACGCTTACATAGTTAACATCTGGCTATTCTGGGTTTTATTCGCATTCTTTATTATTTTGTATCCCAAATGGTATTCTGTGATCACAGTAATTAAGGTAATATAATAAATTTATAACTTATCATCGCAAGAGCTCTAAAGCTGGGAAACGATTTTGAATATTCCAGCCCTCCACTAAAACGAAAGGACTGCACGGAGTCTCGTTACATATGATCCCTATTAAGGCATTTGTTTTCCGTGGCTCTGTCACGGCTCCCAGTGGTCATGTCACGCGAGATGTACTACATGCACAGCCTGCCTTGTGCGTCCACATTGTTAGCGTTTGAGCTTTCGTCTTGTTCAGCTATAGCAGGGGTCTCAAACTCGCATCAGCTAACGGTCTGCATTCACGAAAATTTAGTCCCGCAAAGGCCAGGGCAAGGGGTAGGAGGGGTGGGGGTGCGGAATAGGTTGTACCAAATGTCACCTGATATTGTCATTTGAAATACATTTCCCATATCTTATATATCGGTCATTTCTGAAAGGTATTTCGTGGCGAGATT
The DNA here is from genome assembly GCA_030522465.1 of Rhipicephalus appendiculatus. Lineage (NCBI taxonomy): Eukaryota > Metazoa > Arthropoda > Arachnida > Ixodida > Ixodidae > Rhipicephalus > Rhipicephalus appendiculatus. Next base: position 33,948 of record JALIZH010019630.1, on the reverse strand, counting down.
CCAACAACATATTTATACCTATCTCCAAAATGACTAAAATCTGGAAGCCGATTCTGAAATATAGACTTTCCTTTCACGGCTAAGTATGAACGCATGGTGGACGCATGGGGTGTCTGACAAGAAAATGCTTTAGACCTGTCATGCCTATGTAGCTTAAGGAAGTACTTATAACGAAAAAAAATCGGACGAAGGCAGCCGTGTGCGGGCCGCGGGCTGCGTGTTTGAGACCCCTGCGCTATATAGTGCGAGAAATACATGATACTGCCGCAACACCGTTGGAATGTGCAGGAATAGCATAGGTCCATTAAACAAGGCCTCAGGCAAAGTATATTTGCTTACGAAATGCCTGGCTTGAAAAAAAGGCAATTACGAATTCCGTGCCATGTGATTGATGTCCCTTTACCTCGAACCATATGAGTAAGCGTCGAAAAGCTTATTCGCGCCAGGTATTACCAAACTGGAACAAACCCTGAAAATAGATCGAGATCTCTTCGTCCTCCTCCTGTCAGTCGTATAGTCCAATGACCACCTTCTATACCAGTGCAACATCGTTAGGAAGGCATACACCATTATAATATGGAAAAAAAAAACAAGAGATATGGAAGAAAAGACAGAAATGAAGGCAAGAGCTGGACACCTATGTTCATTGTGCAGAAGTCCGCAGATACATCCTAAATTTGCTCCAGGGGTGGAAGTTAAAAGCAACGACTGGCGACGCCTTCACAATTCGCAAGGCAGATGTACTCCCCTGCTAGCGTAAGCAGTGCGAGAAACTTTAGGGCGTCAGTATATGTGATACAACAGCGCATAATTTGATTTTTTGCTCAATGACATGTGAAGAAACAAGCTGTAAAATGTCACAAACAACTGCTAGAGTATATATACTAGCAGAGGTTGGATAGATGAAAAGAATGCTATGACAAATGTTTTTTTTCTTCGTTTCAGCTGCTTATACGTATTTCTAAAAGTACACGTGGTGCGCTCGATTCATTATAATTTTTGTCTATATTAGTGCAGTTACAAGAACGTAACGAATTTTGCTTTCCTTCTCTATTTCTCATGCTGTGGCAAGGGGCTACTATGCTGAAGACAGGCGCTATACATATTGTTACGTGACTTAAACAAAAGAAGACAAAGACCTAAATTTCATTTAAGTTACTCGTATTTCAAGTATCATAAATCACTAACTTCCCCAATCAGCCATTTTGACAAATATTGCAGTTTGTTCTGCACTCATGAAAATGTGGAAAGAAAGGAAATTGCCTGGACAGTGCTCTTTGTTATGCAAATGCACAGTGCACTGATAAAAGATGACGTGATTTAATTAAGAGCACGTAAAGACACGGAACAGGAGGAAGAGAGGTGGCCATCGGACTTTTGTGCACTTAAGTTGTCACATTTGCACAAACTAGGCCCTCAAAAGGTTGCTTCAAGTCGCACATCAAAGCTTACAGTGGCAATTCTTTACATGAAGGGTGCACGAATATCATGAAGGGTGCACGACTGGCTTTGTCGTTAGAGCATGCTTTAAATTTTAATTCACCGCAATGTAAACAAAGGGAAGAGAGCGTTCTGTTCCTTGTGTCCTCTGGTTTTATTGCGCGATGTATTGAAACTGAACTCATGCTGCAAATCACTTTCCTTGCTACAATATCTGCGGCGAAACGCTCTTGATGATCCCCATCGTTGACGTTTCGGCACCCAGAACGGGAGCCTTGTTCACAATCAACGATTGTGAACAAGGCTCTCATTATGGGTCCCGCAACGTCAACGCATTTTTACTCCATTGTGGTCGGTGTCCTCGTCTTTTTATTCAATGATTCTTCCGGACCAGACGGGTGTTCGTTCAAGCCTTGATTGCATCCATGACAAAGCGTAGCGCGAGGAAGACGAGGCACAGGAAGAAATACACAGGACAGGAGCTTCCTGTGTCTCGTCTTCCTCGCGCTATGCTTTGTCATGAATCTACACCAACTCGCCCAGTACGCTACCTTACTTAATTGCATCCCCTAAGTGTTTGCAGAACAAGTAGGTACAGTGTACCACTGCCAGAAAACATTCATTGCATCAAGTATATCAGCTCAGCTGTTTTCACCGTGAGCCCCTTTTTTACAAAAAATAACCATAGGTTAAAGTATAGTTTTTAGCGAAGCATGCACCACCAAAGCGTAGATATATCATATATGTCACTAAAAACACCTTGTCGATTTCGTGTTCGGGCGACACCACATAGATTATTGGCTCGGGCCTCGGTCGGGCCCGATCTGCGGTCGGGCCGGGCCGGGCCGGGTAGGCGAATTTTTTCCTCGGGTACGGGCCGGGCCCGGGTCTCGCTTTGAATCACCGGGCCGGGCTCGGGCGGGTAAGTTTAAACAACTTCCGGGTCGGGCCGGGCCCGGGCCGAAAATCCCGGCCCGTGCAGTGCTCTAACCACCACCACCACCACCACCACCGGATTAAACTTCGCCATAAGATGCTTCACATCTAAAATCACAGCATATCCACGAGGTGAATGATGGTGAGGTGGGCGAAGCTTGAGAGGTTATGGTTGATGCCGTTTCGTCAGGATCCCGCGGTGCGAGTCGGAGAAGCGGCAGCGAAGCGTGCGCGGCGCTTGCGGATCCCGAGACGGTGCGCGCAAATGGCGCCGCGAGGCAACGTGCACTCCGAGCAGCGGACCCCGAAAGGCGAGCACGAGCCGCCGCGGCCCTCCGCGCCCGCTGCTTCGCTTCGTCCATGCCCCACCAACGATTCGACACGTACGGCGACGATCCAGGAGACTGAGAGAGGCACTCGATTGCCGCGCACTCAGGCAAAGCGTGAGCAGCAGCCAATCGGAGAGTAGCGGCAATTCGGAGAGTAGCGGCGGAGTAACGCCATCTAGGAAATGAGACGAGAAATGGTCATCTCTTATCATGGCCTCTGAGATGGCAGGCGATACTGGGGGGTTACGCGTTACGCCTGACAAGGTTAGACTAAGAGGAGCTTCGCCCCTAAAAAGCAGCGTACTGCCAACGATTGGTTGTCTCCGCGCTGAGCTGGCAGCAACGATGGCAGCATGTTCTCCGTCGGCGCGGTCACCGGCCGTCCGGCTCATGACGTCACCTGAAGTGCGCGCCTATTGGTGGAGGCTCGTGTGCATCCGCCTTTGAGGGAAAATGCCGCTGCCCTCTAAAGTTGTACCCGACTATAGCGTGGTCGTCGCTGACGCGCGCGTTATCTGGCTATCTCCGCAGCCGTCAGCGGGGGTCTCGTAAAGTGCTACGTGCTTCTCTCTCACCGCGAAGAGACGGTGCGAAAAGTGGGCCTGGAGCGGCCGTATTCTCTTACACCAGCGTTTTGTAGAGTTGCGTGAGATCGCATCCAAAAGAGTTAGCTGCCAGCCTCACTTCGTATAACATTGCGATTTGTTGCTATCGCATTCATTGCTTCACCCTTGCGGTGAAACTGTGACTTGATATTATTATTATTATTATTATTATTATTATTATTATTGTGGTTGTTGTTGTTGTTGTTGTTGTTGTTATTATTATTAGTAGTAGTAGTAGTTGTAGTAGTGGTCACGCAGGTCAGGTGACCAGAGGGTGAGTGAACAAAGACCTACATAAAACGAAGTTGTATGATGATTAGAGTTACGGAGAGCTGAGCTAGTCGGTAAGTATTTATTCTAAAAGACAGGGCATGCAAACGGCGTCTGTAGCGTCGACGTTTTTCTTGTGTCCATGTTTGTACGCCCTGTCTTTTAGATTGCATGATTAAGCTCGATGATAACTTTCGGCACAAAATACCGGAAATGCAACTCCGGTTTCACTAATTACAATAATTGGAAAATAGATTGATTCTATGCTAAACGAAGGCAAAGCGAACCAATTTTCACTTTCATTGTTTACACGAATCAGAGACTTACATAGGCACATGGGCGCGCAAAAAGGTCATGTAGACAACAGCGAGCGCACACGATTCCGGCGCAGTCGGCGGCAAATGACGTCGCACAAGGCATTTGCTGACATGTTCGCTGAAAGGCCATTGCCCGAACCCGCCGCTCACCCGATGTCCCTTTTCCCAATGAAGTGTAAGCGCGCGCATTTCAAATCTAGCGGCGGATTTACGACACCATTTGATATCACTAGCCAACTATATACACTCGCGCGCTTAGTTTAGTAGTTTCGCGGTCCGATGGTTTTCACGGCGTGGAGCTGGACGAAGTGTTCTTCGCCCACTGCAAACATCTGGCTTTTACAGCGAAAGCCGTTATGAGATCACAACAAGGGTGCCGTAGTTGTCCGCCGCCGCTGCCGCCGCCTCCGGTGTCCGTAACCACTATCGCACGAAATAAGGGAAAAAAAATCGAAATAAGAAAAAAAATACCCAGGATGGAACGGTGTTCTAACCTGGGTCCGCTCCGTGCCAGCCCAGTATTCTACCACTGAGATACGTATGTCGGTGCTCAAAACTCCTGCTCACAAAAACCCTATACAAGCTTTATGTCGGGAAGGAACCGCGTTAACATACGCAATATAACGTGGTAGACGAGTGAATAACAACCAGGCGTCACAGAATGCAAACTGTGTAACGAGGCGTCGCACATCGCACTTGTCGATGTGGTGGCGCCCTCTCATGCGCGTCGCGGGTCTCAGCGGGATGTTTCAGAAGCATTTTTTCGATTATTAAGTTATTAATTGCGATTATTCCTTGATTATTTCAGTAGTTTATTTTACAGTCGCTTATTTTACAGAACTTTCTTTCAATTGTTTTGACCTAGAATACGATGGCGTGGCTCTCATTAGACGGGTAATTCGAACTGAGTTGCAGCTGCGTCGTCATCAGCAGTTTGGGGAAAGGAAAGACTCTTCATTTTGGAACATTAGAGGAACACGGCTCATTGTCATTGGGAGGCGGTGGCGTGGCACTCACCTTCCAGAGAAATCAGTGCACACCGACCGTCAGGCCGAGGTACCTCACTGCCCGTTAGAAAACAAGTGGGTGCCTGCGGCAGGCACTGGCAGTCGAACCCAGTACCTCCAGCATTGGAGGTGGACGTTCTAACCACTTGACCACCACTGCGGTTCCCTGTTCCTTGCGATTTCCCGAAGTGGCTCTCTCCCCTGTTCTGTTTCGCGACCGCTTGCGCCTCCGTGGGACTGTGCACCTTTGGTGTTTGGGCCTGTTTTCTTCTCACGCCGACGGTGTCCAATGCTAAATTTCATTCTTAACAGCGAAGGTATTCCTAGGCGAGGTTTTCATGTCCAGGGGCCGTCGTAGATCGGAAACGAGTAGGTGCCACTGCTCACGACTGCCCCTTCATTCACCCACTTCATTCGCACTTCGTTCAACCCACTCCATTCAACGCCGCTTCATTCAAATCCCACTTCATTCAACCAGCTAGAATACTTGGCGAAGCGAAGGCTTCTTTGGAAGCCAAGTCGCGCAGCTGGTTGAATTTTTTTTCGTTCTGTTAACCTGGTTACAACATGGTATACTTGCTGCGGCCACTGCGCCGTCCTGCTTTCTTTCCGTTGTCATACGGCATTGTTTCGCACACGTTCACATTAAAATCCATGAGGTATGGAATGTAATGCGTCTCATTACTAATAGGAAAAGGTTTTGCGAGCGCATACGAATGAAAACACCCGGATATAAGCGAATGCGCCTTGCATCTGCGCAGATCATGGTGGGCGTCTTGCTCCTGGTGCTAGGTTTCATCAACGTCAACAACGAGAGTAACCACCGGCTCGCCGACATTCTCAACAATGTGGCCACCGCAGCGGTGTTCGGCGTCACGGTCGTCAACGTAATGTCGGCATCCTTCGACAGCCCTGAGGAAGGCGTCAGCCTGGCGCTGCAACAGCCTGCCAATGCGGCCAAGCCGCCGGCACCCAAATAAGCTCGCCGACTATGCGGTTTTGTTCAAACACCGGGTGCGGACTTGTACAGCGGGAGATTCGTTGTTTTTATCCGAATAGTGCATATTGGTTTCCTTTTTCTTTATCTTTTTGTGGTTGCAACGGTAAAAAGCAGCTCTTGCGCACAATGAACGTGGCTGCAACGAAAAGCCACTTGTAGCCACTTGACATATAATCGACCTTTATAACATCTGACAATTCGCTTTTCACTTTTGTTACATAATTTTGTCCGTTAAATGGCCGCTGACTAGGTTTGATGAATGTGATGTCCGTGCGTCGGGTAGATCGCTTGGTTGTGATCCCGTCTCCGTAAACTACGAAAACGCTGTGTGGCGAGAATGAAACCGAATTTTCTAACAGAAGGCGGCAAGCCCTTTGTTATGAGGGAGCCGTGCTTTTAGAGAGATACGAGATCAGATGGACTAGTACCTTACATGAGACGCCCTCCTTGGAGCGTTTCTTTCTTTCTTTCTTTCTTTCTTTCTTTCTTTCTTTCTTTCTTTCTTTCTTTCTTTCTTTCTTTCTTTCTTTCTTTCTTTCTTTCT
>JALIZH010019630.1:0-25000 GCA_030522465.1 Rhipicephalus appendiculatus | reverse complement strand
TGAAAAGTATGATTTACATGCCACGCTCATGGTGCGCTCGCGGCCGTTTCGTTAGCTTGATATACACCAAATTTGGGATTGAGTGACGTGACTGTATGGCGAACATAAATGACAGGTGGCAATATGCAAATAATGACTTGTCATGTGCGACATGATTTGCATACCACGCTCATGGCGTGCTCGCGGCCGTTTCGTTAGGCTTGAGATACACCAAATTTGGTATTGAGTGACATGACTGTATGATGAACATAAATGACAAGTTGTAATATAGAAATCATGATATGTCATGAGCGACATGACTTGCATTCCACGCTCATGGAGCGCTCGCGGCCATTTAGTTAGCTTGATATACACCAAATTTGGTATTGAGTGACATGACTGCATGACGAACATAAATGACAAGTGGTAATATGGAAATCGTGACATGTCATGAGCGACATGACTTGCATTCCACGCTCATGGCGCGCTCGCGGCCGTTTCGTTAGCTTGATATACACCAAATTTGGTATTGAGTGACATGACTGTATAACGAACATAAGTGGCAGGTGGTAACATGAAAATCTTGGCATGCGTGTCATATACAGCCCCATTTACATGCCACGCTCATGGTGCGCTTGCGTCCAGTTCGCTAGCTCGATATGCACCAAAATTGGTATTGCGCGACGTGTCTGTATGACGAACATAAATGACAGGTCCTAACATGTCAAACATGACATGCAAATTATGTAAAGCAGGATTTGCTCCTTCCTGGCTGCTTCGCATTTCATCAATTCCCACAGTGCGTGGGATCTGCCCGATTTTTTTCTCTTTCCTTCTATTTACGTCTATTTCTTTCCATCTCTCTCTCTCTCTCACCGCCTTCCTATACGTCGGACAACTCAAGGCAGAAAGTGAAACTGAGGCAGAAGAGGGCAAAGAAAGCTCATGATGATGAGGTTCAGGTGAACCGCGGATCATCATCAAGAACACGGTTCATGATGATGATAGTTTTGCTTCACGACGGAAATTTAATGTCGAGCTAGAACACCTTCGCTGTTAAAAATGGCGAAGCTTGCACTAAATTGCGTGAAACGGTGAAGCTGGACGCTGGTTGCTTGTAGGTTCTTGAAAGGCTTCAGCTATGCGATGCTAGGTTGTTAAATGCGAAGCATTTCTTAGCGAACCACAGGCACTTTGAGCGTTTCTTTCTTTCTTTCTTTCTTTCTTTCTTTCTTTCTTTCTTTCTTTCTTTCTTTCTTTCTTTCCATCCATCCATCCATCCATCCATCCATCCATCCATCCATCCATCCATCCCATCCGTCCGTCCGTCCAGCCAGCCAGCCAGCCGCCTACGTCTATAACGTGAAAATTATGTCTCGTACGTCGTCAAACCATTTCCTACAGACACAGGTGGCACATAGCCACATGCCACGGGCCGTGATATGTGGGTATGCGCCACAGGTGATTGACAGTCTACCCCGGAACGGTGAGCATCGCACGCGTTATTCGAAGGTTGCAGGTTCGGTCCTATCCCGCAGCAAGTTATCTTTTCGTCCACTTTTCTTTCTTCACATTTACATTATATTTACTACTAATAACATCCCCTATACTTTCCTTGCCATTGTTGTGTATTAGTTCTCATTAATATTGTGTCTAACAAAGAAAAAACGAGCCCTTATAATTTGCCACTTCTTTCCTTCATTCATATCGAGGGTCTCGTTCTGGCAGACTTGATGCTTTCAGGTAGTATGAGAGGGATTATTGGTGAGCTGCGAGCTCGTAATAAGATCACGTCCTTCGTGACGCCAACAGGCAGAAATAAAGAGTTTTCCACACTCGCCGTCATGGCTACTGGCAGCGCTGACTGACGCTCCCGCGGTTAAATGCACATATATACCCCATAAAGTGGACGGAGGGATGATCGCCTCCGTAGTTCAGTTGGTGGAGCATCGGACGCGTTATTCGATGGTCGCAGGTTCTGTCCCTGCCGGCCGCGAGTCATCTTTTCGTCCACTTTTCTTTCTTCACATTTACATTACGTGTACTACTAACAACATCCCCTATACTTTCCTTGGCATTATTATCTGTTAGTTCTCATTAATATTGTGGAGAACAGACATTTGTTAATTTGAATGCGAGGGCGTTCAGAAAACCGACATCGGCAGCGTTGACCCGACGAATGAATAGAATAAAAATCAGGATCCTAGCAAGATTCGAACCCAAGCACGCGCTGTGGGGGTGTGGGACGCGGGAGCCGCTCCGTACAGTTGAGGATTTCTAGAGGAGAGAGGGGGAGAGGACTCGCATGCGCTGTGGGGATGTGGGACGCGGGGGCCGCTCCCTAGAGTAGAGGATTCCTAGAGGAGAGAAAGGGGAGCGTAGGAGAGGAGAGAGAGAGGGCGAGGGGACGCGCATGCGCTGTGGGACGCGGGAAGGAGGGACGGACTAAGCCTCCAAACACATGCAAGCAAGATCAAGGAATGGGGCACAACCTAAGCGACAGACACCACCTGCCTAGCCATTGCTAAGCAGCCTCTCTGTGCTCTCGGCCATGAATCTGATGACTGTAGTAGTGGTTGACGGCCTTCCTATTACTACAGTGTTCTGGTTCGCATAATGGGTGCTTCCTTACTTCATGAAAGTGGCCGGACGCGGGACGCGGGAGGGACGGACATAGCCCCGAGCATAAGATGCTTCGCATCTAAAAATCGCCGACGATTGCGATACACCCTAATGAGAAATATGACCCCAGATGTTAAGGTGTTTTGATTTTGCGATACTGACACAGAATGCTTGGCACCCACAAGTCCGACGAAGAGCTGATAGGTGGCCTGTGATTGCGCATGCCTGAAAATTGTTCGCTTGTTCTCTTGCTCTGTCGTTCACAAAGCGTCCGTCTGCCCCATGTAAACGGACACAAACAACAGTGGTACGCTGTATACTACGCCCTCGTCACATGTGCAGGGCTGGTCAAACGTTCCCAGCCCATTATCCCATGTATTCCTATGAAAGCGTGGCCTGGGAACTTTTGACCTCTCCTGTACGTACTTGTTTGTGTGCTATTCCCTCGCATAGTGTCCCCACCTTGTCGTTGTTGTCGCGCCGGCACAGTATACGTCCTTTCAATGGGGCAGAACATACCACCTGTATGCCTTGGCGCATAGCAATCTTCGTCAGGTTGTGGCTTTGACCACGCACATATGTCACCACTTCTATTTGACGTTGTGGGCCCTGATCCTCATTTTCTTGGTTTCTTCTTTTGCATCCCTTCACTTTCCCGAGAACTGAGAAACTTATGGCTGTGATGACATGGGTTGAATAGCCAGCATCTTGTAGCTTGTGACTTAACAGTGGAATCTGTGTCCTATTTTATGTGGGCATGACTTCCCTAAGAGCGCTAAGAGAGCCGAGAACAACAGTCCCTTGGTGACATTCTTGGAGGCACATGGATCTGACGCGAGGAAGCCCTGGCTTGATCTGGATTCGTACCTCCAACATACATGTTCGGATTCGATTGTCAACACCAGGTCCAAGAAACTACAAGTTCGTTTTCTGAAGGCTGTGAAGGTGAAGTCAGGAGAGACCTCACTGAAGATCTTTAGGATTTCTTTTTTTTTCCGGTGTCACATCCAGGATTTTTTGGGTCATCAGAGCACAATACCAGATAGTCATCTACGTAGCGGCACACCCCTACTACATGACGCTTGTCGAGGGAATTCTGATTCTCCCTATCACAGGCGGCAAGAATAATTTCCGACAGGTATGGTGCCACCCGAGATCGAATGCACATTCCGCTCTTTTGCATGTACATCCTTCGTGGGAACTGACTGCTGAGTTCAGATACGTACTCTTAATATTGTTGCAACCACTCGACATGCAAGATCGCCATCAAGCCGAGATGCGAACCATTCTGAACTTCAAGCGTTGCGCGACCCCGGAGGAATACGCTAACAAAAGTTATGTATGATATTCACATCATCGCACCGTAAAGTGCACTTCGTTTTGATAATACTGATCTCTGCGCTCTAACGTGAGCGCTGACTTTACGTCAGACCATAAATTACCCTTTAAACGCCAGTGTAGTTGACGTGCCTGGTAAGCCCACTATGTGCACACGACTACTGCACTTATAAAAACACGTCGATCGACCTCGTAACACTTGGCTCATAGCCCAAACGTGCAGCATAGACCATTCCTCGCCGACTGCTTCGCATTAAACTGATTCCCATTAGGCGTGGGATCTGTCGAATTTTTTTCTAGATGGCTTTAGGTTGTTGCTAGGTTTTAGCTAGGTTATGCAAGGTTGTTTTTAGGTTACTCCTAGGTTATTTCCGAGCGCAACCTAGGTGATGCCAGGTTGTTTCTAGGTAGTTGCTAGGCTTTTAGATAGGTGATGCTAGGTTGCTTATAGGTAGCTGCTAAGCTCTTAGCTATGCTGTTTTCTATGTTGTTTCTAGGTAATTCCTGGGCTTTAGCTAGTTATAAGGTTGTTTCTAGATTATTGGCTGTTTTCATAGAGTTCAGAATCGTCCATCTTCGCTGTTTGAAGCCTTAAACGACTTAATGCACACTTCGCCATTTTAAGTGCGGAGAACGTTAGGGGCTCGGGCTATCGTATGCTGTCATCGTATGCTGTCGTCGGCGCAAGTCGCTTGGCGTAACGTAGGCAAAATCACGTAGAGCAAAGCCATCTGTAGCATAGCCATGTGTAGCAAGTCGGTGGGAAAGGGAAGTGAGATTGAGGAGGACTGACGGGAGTGTCGTGTTGCGGCCTAGCGAAAGGCCATGCGCATCCGGGCCGGCCGCAGGAGCAGAGAAAGGGACTGAGCCGCTTCCGATGTGGGCGAGATAACATCAACCTTTATTCCATGCAACCAGCATACATATATAGCAGACACTTATGTGACCAATGACGTCACGTACAAGCAACACTTTACAATTGTGGGCGACAGCGCCAGATATCGCGGACACTTGACGCGCATAGGCGCTATCACCACAGGGAGGGTGACGAGGAGGGAAAGGAGGGAGGAGGAAAAGAATACGCTGTCATCTTATGTCGCCGCAGCCATGCATGGCATTATGCAGGCCAAACCATGTAAAGCATAGCCATGTATAGCAAGGGGGGTGGGAAAGGTAAGTGAGGGTGAAGAGTAATGTGAGGGTAAGGAGTATGGAAAGTACGAAGGGACAGGGTAAAGCATAGCATAGCCATAGGCAAAACCATGTAAACCATAGACATGTATAGCAACAAAGCGCGAAGGGAAGGGAGGGTTAGGGCGAGTGATGTGAAGGTGAGGATGTTGGAAAGGAGGAGGGGAGAAGGTGAAGCATAGCCATGGCCGGACTCGACTCCCACCTCCTCTCTCCATTACGGCCTTCGAAATGCGCCTATAGTGAAAGAACTTTCTCCTGAGAAGTGCTCGGTGGCTTGCCGCAAGAGGGCGCCATCACCTCACCGTATCCACGGGAGCGTAGAGGCTGTAAAGGAGCTCCCGCTGCGTTCGGCTGTTATCTTTTGAGTAGCTCCTGCTCCGATTGGTGTTACTCTTGCGCGCGTAACGTCAATCATACTTGTGAGCTGTTGCCCACGACGTGAGTGTCGACTTCACAATTCAGAAAGAGCTTGTTTTCTGAGTTTTCACCTGTTGTCCTAGCCCCAAAAACATACGCAGCTAGTTGCTGGAACGTGAGCTTTCAGACAGTGCAGCCATCCAGAAACTTCGTGAATTCCTAATGGATAAAAGCGTGAGGTTGGCGAGAAACTACTAGGAAGTACGTTTACTCGTCGAACTTGGAAAATATGAATGTGCTCCTCGCTGTTCAAATATTCTTCTCGCAAGTGAGCGCAGCGTAGTTTCAACTTCAAGAGAACAGGTGAGGCGACCCGGCCCTTTGCGGTTTCAGCGAAGTGAGCTCAAAAATATTGCTCATGAAGATGACGAAACAATCGTGTGACGTCCATGCCATGGTGTACACAGTGAACGACAAAAGCCCATGTATGACGAGAACTGACCGCAGAATACTGCATCTCAAAAAAAGGATTTCCCCTGCTATTTGAGGAATGTTGAAGGGGCTTGGATCACATCAGGAAAGGGAAAGAAGTAGACGAGACGTATCACCCCTTGCTGTTTACCACGAAAACAGTGAAGAAGACAAGATTCATCTTAGGGAAGGGAATAAATATGTTTTGACGAGGAACTTTAACAGTAACTTTAACAGTGACCCGGTTGATCACTCTTCGGACGGCTCAGGTCCATGTGTGGGGGGTAACGATGTGTTTTAATTATGGCAAGGCTGTCACAGTTGCCCTTGATACTATTGTCAAAGGGAAGGCCAGCACTCTAAAGTAGATGCATGTGACAGAGACTCAAGCTGAAGAGCTTGCTACAGCTGCACCTGAGGAAGTAACACAACCGGAGGACCTGAAAGGACACTTTTTGAATCCAGCCCCCTCATCTACATACCTCGGTCTAGTGTATGTTGGGGAGTAACTCGTGAAACTCAATGGTGAGCTTGGCTGTAATTCATGAGTGACGATGGTGACGGCGATTAACAAAGGGGTCCGCTTTTGTCCACTTCTGTTCACATTTGCCCTCTTCTTGCATTTTTGTTGCACAAAGCGAACAAAACTGGATTGCACTGCCCAAATTGCATGTCCTTGAAAGTTTTGAAAGTCACCTTCGACGAACGAAAATTCACAAAGTGCTGCTAGTTCTTGTTACAGGTTGAATAATCGCCCATATTTAGCTGCCCACAATATGTCGGCAATGGTCACAGAAGCCGCACAGCTAGTGTGATTGCTGAGACGTTTCTCGGACTACTTCTAGTAAACCACACCAAGGTGATAACGGGGAAAAAATGATAAACCAGTCGCTTACATACATAAGTCACCGAGAAAGTATTTGTCTTGAATTTGCATGACGTGAAGGTTGCCGGCACCAAAATGTACAAGAATACTCTGTATCGATCAAGAAATAAACACTTTGTGCCTGCAAAATTTAAATTTTTGTTGTAGCCTCGCAGACTCCGTACCTCTCGTAACCTGAGCTGCGTTTGCAGAGGCAATCAATTCCCTATTGCCCTAAGTAATGACGGGCGTTCAATAACTGTGGGTTTTCACTTAACCGTCCCTTTTAATTTTTTCCGCGTCGTCTGCTACTGATGGCGTCAGGCAGGGCTGCAGAGGCCGTAAGCTGTTACATACACATTATGTCAGACTACGATGTCGACTACTGGCATTGAAAGTAAAAATTAAGCTTATAAATTCAAGATAATAAGTGTCCGGTAGTCTGGGTTCTGCATATATTCCTCGTATGCGGCCTGGCGGAGCGCGTCTGTGAACGCGCGTTGCGGAGGTGAACGGTCGAACGGTGAACTAGCGGCGCCACCACAGAGCTGCGGCGGCAGGCAGCAGCGCCCGTCATTGCGAAGGCCGTAAGGGGTAGCGAGGTAGGGAGTCGAGTCCGGTCGGGGCATAGCATAGTCATGTATGACGTCACGGACGTGAAACGATGCATAGCATAGCCATTTATATCAAGGGGGGTGGGAACGGGAAGTGAGGCGGGCAGGAGGGAAAGGAGATGGGTGAGGGTAAAGCAAGCAGTGATGAGTGAAGCGAGGCAGGCAGAACCATGTGTAGCACAGCCACCTATAGCATAGTCATGTGTAGGAACAGGGCGCGAAGGGGAGGAAGGAAAGGAGGAGGGAGTATGCTGTCATCGTATGCTGTCATCTCTTGTTGTCGCTTGGCGTTACGCTGGCGAACCATATACCATGGATTCTGAAACTGGTTTCCGCGGAAACTACGGGTTCCGTGAAAGACATCTAGAGTTCCGCGAACGGCCAGAAAGAATGCAACCAGCTAACGTTTTACCCCCATTAGCGAATAATTTATTCATTTAAAGAAGCAAATTCGCCTTGCATTTTGAATTTAATGAAGCCATCGCATGCTGCATCCGCACATCGGGTGTCTGTGGGTAGCGAGGAACCCACATGGAAGCAGTACTAAAGAGTCGTCTAGTGCACGCTGAAACTTGCATGATTGGCGGACCCATGGTGACAGTACGCAAGGTGCGCTGGGTGATTCATGCTCGTGAGCGTTCAAACTATACTTCAAACGATATTAACGGGCACCTCGGCGCTTTGTTCGTGGCTCGTGGCGCGTCGGCGATCACGTGGCACGGTTTTCATTCACGGTGATTTCAAAATCCGCAACGAGGGCTTTGGTGGCCGTAAGAGACATCGCTTCGTGCCGGTTGTGGGCTGCACCAACGTTGGGCTGCACCAGCATTTAGGCTTAGCTTTACGACCGGTGTATTGGTTAACGGCCGTTTCGCTGCGCGACTAGCACGCCTTCTTTTTTGTTTTGCAAAAAATAAAGCAGGCCTCTGTACGCCCGCCGCTTTGTTTGTGTGAACACATTGCTTACGCTGCGGCGCCTGAGGCATGCAGTCTATGGTCGACGGGCGTTCCACGCGGGTCGAGGAACGGGAGGGAGTCGGAATTCAATGTATTATCGGGAGTTCTACATCAACGGCGTTGGCCTTCGATATTAAAGAAAAGAGAACAGGCCAGAACGCAGGAAGTGTTAATACTGTGGTTGCGCGCGTCGAGGCACGTTATCGCGCCTCCGCCACCGCGCGCTTTCGATTGCCTTCATGCTCAAGAAAAAGTTAGGGGCTCCGCAGCACTCTGGTCAAACCGTTGGGGTTCCCCTAGGCCAGAAAGTTTGAAAACCCCTGGCACAGACTATTATTTGACGGAAAAGTGAAATGAGTGTGTGGAGGAGAGAAAGGAGGAGGGTAGGCGGCGCCACTGCATCACAAATGAAGGTTTCCTTTCCCGCCGTGGCCCAGAAGGCTGCACGGTTGGAACGCCAGGGCGCACTTGCCCGTGAACACACTCGTCGCTGAATGCGCGAGATCCTTCAGCGACGCTCGCAGGCTGCCTCTGGTGTACTTCTACTCTGATCAGTCTCGTCCGAAGTGCAGTTTCAGTTCACATAATGTCTTACCAACTAGCCCCTCAACCCACGCTCCTTGAGTTCATCTGTTCCGTACTTCCTACAGCTTTCACGTTGAGTGCAACCGCATAATTTTCAGGGCTGAAGCACATTAAGGGCGAGGCTTGTCTGGTGTCCGTTATCCGTTCTCACGGCTATATTATATGGGTCAACGCTCGGGTAACGTACGATATGTCAGACACACAGAAAGAAAGGGTTTAACAATAGACTAATATCAATAATAATTGGGATAGAACAATGTAAAACACCTACAAACACATACCCTTTATAGCCGGTGACTTCAACGTAGACATTACGGACCTTAGGACTTAGCTTTGTCGTCGACTCTTTATATCATTTTAGGTCACTTTATGTCACTCAATTTACATTATATGGAGCAACGCTCGGGTAACGTACGGTTACTCACCCACACGATACCCAGAGCTTCGCCCACTCGCCAGGATTCACTTCGTGGAGATGCGTGGATTTTTTTCTTTTTCTTTCTAACGGTTCCTTTCTCTGTCTCTCTTTCACTTTCCTTCTATCTCGCTGTTTTCTCGTTTCCTTTCTTTCTATTACTATCTCTTTCTCTCACTATGGCACCTCCTTCTGTATACAAAAATTTTGTTATTGATTTGATGACCAAATAAAACCGTTTCTGATTCTGACATGTCTCGCGTGTTTCACGTGCTCCATTTCACCGAGCAGTTTTCGTTTAACGTTCGCACCTGCTGGACTCGGTAGCGGGGCTTGCCCATTTCCTGTGGTGCATATCCGCATGTGGACGGAGCACAAGCAACCGATAGCTTAAACAGCTTAACTGTAAAAAGAATGAAGAGAACGCGTGCCGGTTCAGGTTACAGGGTGCGAAACTGGGCTAGTTGGTTTAACTTCATTGTTTTAAAACAGCGCAAAAATACGAGTACACGAGACGAAGGACTACACAGGACAGGCGCTGGACTAACAACTGTTGGGTTTATTGTGCAGAAAGGAATAAATGCATGTAGTCCGACTGCGCACGCATCATCACATTACAGATACTTGTCGCTTCTTTCTGTGAACTGGATTCGCCTTGACCATATCTTTCAGATTCAATTGATCGTGCATTACGTGACGTCCGGAAACTTGGCTGTTCTTCTGTATATTTACATGAGTGTCGCTATTATTTACAGTAGTCCGTACGCATCATTAGCAAAACATCTGGCACCATCTTAATGACCACGACGGTTCAGCAACATACTTCGCGCATCGGAGACGTTATAAATAGCACAAAATACATTCAATAGACATTGAACCACCACCACAGCAAAATAGAGAGAAGAAACAGATGTGGCATTATTAATAAATGCAATGCTGTGCAGCCCCTTGCCTCTCTACTATTGGCAGCACTTCTGGACGCCGAGGGCCTTGGGAACGAAGGGCCGCCGCTGCCCAATACGGAGTCGACGTGCACAGCTGTAATGATTAGGTCGACGTCCACCGAAATGTTCGCCGCCAAATCAATCGGCCCTCCACCTGTTCTCCTGCAATGACCACATGCATAGCTGTAACATCTAGACCACCCGAGTGATACGCAAGCTTACCCGATTGCGCTGCGATTCCGCACCTCGCACTGCCGCCACCTTACTTTGCCGCCACTCCGGCGGCGGCCAGGTGGTAGGACTCAGGCGGTACGCGCTATCCGCTCACCCGCATCGCACGTGGCGGGACACCTGCCGCACGCAAGCGGAGGGCGAAAGAGCGTCGCCGATTCGCTCTTTCACCCTCCGCTTGCGTGCGGCAGGTGTCCCGCCACGTGCGATGTGGCTATGCGGAAAGCGCGTGTACAGTCCCTTAAAGGGACCCTGAAACGGTTTTGACGATTTTGTACAAACACATTGGGCCAGTAGACCAAGTCCTGAGGCTCATTTACAGACTAATTTAAGCTCTCTGCTTACACTGTGTAATTTATTACAATGCTATAAAGCTGCGAATCGCTGCAGATCACTGCGGCTCAGCCCAACGCGTTTTCAACCGCCCCTTGCGAGTACGACATGCAGTGTCCACACGACGTCATTGGGGCTGCTGGCGACGTCATTGGGGCTGCGGTGTGCGCGCACGAAAAATTGGCTGGTAGGGTGGCGGCACCTGTCGGAGCAGATATCAACCACTCCGCGATGTCTCTGTTGCCAGACGGCGTGCGTGCTGCCGGGCGCACTGGGCTATGGTCTCCGAGATGCGCGCAACCTGTCGGCGTGCAATCTCGGATTTTTGAAGTTCTGTCAGCGTTTAGGCTAGAGCATCATCAAACCATTCGCACCACAAATTTAGCAACACGCCGTGTACCAAGGCGGCTACGGCCAATTATATCATACCCTCCTTCTCACGCCTGCCTTGCCTCCTCAACTCATGAGACACACTGGCATCGCTGGCGATCGCAGAGCTCTCGTGAGCGCACTCGACGATTTGAGCTTCGCCCAGTCATGACCTCCGCGATTGCACGACGACAGGTTGCACGCAATCTCGGAGACCATAGCCCAGTGCGCCTGGCAGCACGCACGCCGTCTGGCAACAGAGGAAGATTGCAGAGTGGTTGGTATCTTCGCCGACAGGTGCCGCCACCCTACCAGCCTATCTTACCTATGCGCATTCCCAGGCATTCCACAACCAATCAGATCAGCAGCAACGGTGACGTCGTGTGTGCACTCCACAGTGATGCCAACTCTAGGGATCTATCCCTAGATCTAGGGATTTTCCTGGTCTTTCAGGGATTTGGCGTCTTTTTGTTGAATCTAGGGATTTTGTAAGGTTCTGGGAACGTTGCATTATGCGGCCTAATAAGAGGTATTACTGAGTAATGACGCTTTTTCAAGTAGAAATGCTGTAAAAAGCTATATGTCTCACTATTTGCTGTTTTTAATTTAAAACAGTGGTGGTGTACTGCTGGGCCGACTGAAGGCGATCGCAGTTCTGTGACGCGAGAAATTCATATTCTGTATACTGGAGGAAATGAAACTTTGTCGTTGCAAGTGTTTAGCATGTGCGCAGGTATCATAATGAGCACCCTGAGTCAGGGGCGTAGCCAGAAATTTTTTTCGGGGGGGGGGGGGGGGCACCGCCTTGATTTCGGGAGGGGCACCTCCTTGAAATGGTCATTTTTCGCTCTGTATGCCATGGCGAAAAAAAATTTCGGGGAGGGGGGGGGCACGTGCCCGGTGTGCCACCCCCCTGGCTACGCCACTGCCCTGAGTGATTGCTGCTTTGTGAAACAAACATAAATTTTGTCTCGTAGTGCATATGAAAAAGCGCCAAGTTCAGGCTCGCCGCATGCCAACAGCGTGCAAATTATCCGTATCGAATAACTTCTGGACCATGAGACTTGAGAAAGAGTGCGAAAGCAGGACTGACCATTGCACGAGTTGGTGCGGATTGTTTATTAAGGAAACGGTGTGACGGAAAGAGACTATGAGACTGTTTGCGTGTTTTTAGTCTTTCCGTGGCGTCATTTTCATAAGAACGAAAATAGTGACAAAAATATTTGGCCATATGGTAAGCTGATCGGAAGTACACAAAGTGGCTATCAGGGAGTTAAAATTTGCCGCTGTACATAAACTGCAAATTTAGCAACGCTGAATGCAAATGTGGAAAATCAGAAATTAACCGCCACCTCGCAAGCTTCGAGTACAAGAGAGGGGCTAAAGACTTGCGAATGACTAAAACTATCACATCTATGCCTTCAATGAGTGGGCGAAGTGAACTTGACAAATTTGTCTGTCTCTGTAACAACTTGTGCCAACTGAAAGCCCTTTATGTGCAATTACTCCGCGGAAAGTGCAAAAGAAAGAGCTTCAGAGGCTGTTAATATGATGATGTTTGCGTCTGATAAGATTCATATAAATTGGGCCAAAGAGCGAACTATCTTTAGACTTTGTTAAAAGTGAATTTAGCTGAATAGCGACATCAAAAAGTCAATCTAGGGATTTTTCTTGCAATCTAGGGTATTTTCGGGTGCCGATCTAGGGATAAACCGTTGGCTTAGGTTGGCATCACTGGCACTCCATGTCGTAGAGTGAATGGGAGGTTGAAAACGCGTTTGGCTGAGCCGCAGTGATCTGCAGCGATTCGCAGCTTTAAAGCGTTGTAATAAATTACACAGTTTACGCAGAGAGCTTTAATCAGTTTGTGAATGACCCTTAGGATTTGGTGTACCGGCCAATTGTTTTTGTACAAAATCGTCAAAACCGTTTCAGGGTACCTTTAAGGCGCTCTGTCAGCGTTTGTGACAGCTCCCGTCGCACCACCGGCAGTGAGTCTCTAGCTGCCCTCCAAATATGGGGACGATCGGTAATAAAATCCAACATGGTGGCCCGCTGTTCGGTGCTACGCCGACATAACCATAACCGCAAAACACCCCACAAAATAACGATGTCCGCAATGTTTACGCTGGCTTGGCCGGCACGCTTAGTGGCTAGAAAATTTACTTTGGCTTCATTGCTAAATTGCAGACGATATCGTATGCTTTACGACTTTAAAGCTACACGCTTCACTTTCGTTTTATTTTATTGTTGTTGCGTTTGAAATCAAAGGAACAAAATCTTACTTAATTGCACGTTTCTTTGTATTTCATGTCCCCTTTACGTCACGCTGCGCAAGCAATTCATGTGTTTGCGTCACCGTTGTTTACACGTCACGCCTACGTTAAGTTATACACAAAATTACGAATATCCTGAATAGCCCCCCTGGTTGGAAAAAGTGGCAAGCATTCTGCAATACACGAGTACACAGCTCACTGTTTGCGTGCGATGGGTGGTGCTTATCTGTTTATTAAATGCGAAGCATTTCTTTGCGTACTGCAGGCACTTTTAGCGTTTCTATCTGCGTATCTATCTATCTATCTATCTATCTATCTATCTATCTATATATATATCTATCTATCTAGCCGCCTACGCCTGGGTGATCTCGTGATTACCCCTTTAACTTGGGGTAGACCAAAATTAGTATGTGAGAATAAGATGGTTTGACGAATATGACTCGCTGGTCGTGACATGAATAATGACAATCCCGTCGCGTACGTCGTCAAACTCTTTCGGGCAAACCCTGTGGCACATACCACGGGGCGGGTATGTGCCACAGGTATGCGGGTATGTGCCACAGGTGATTGACAGTTTAGACTACCCAGGAACGGCGAGACAAACATTGGTACTTTTAACGCCAGAGCGTTAAAAAGCTGACGTCATCAGCAGCGTTGACCGGACGAATGCAAATAATAAATGTCAGGGTCCCAACAGGAATCGAACCCAAGCATTCTGCGTGGCAATCAAGCATTCTACCACAGAGCCACGCCAGGTCTCGGAACTGCTTTTCGAATAGACCGTAATGTTCGTGAAACGTGAATTGTCGTTGCAGTGCTGGCTATCCAATTTTATAAACATTACATATGTACTCCGATGAAACAGCCGTCACGCCAGGTTAACATCAATTATAGTAAATCGCCATCCACGGAAGTTGATATATGTTACAGTGTCCAGGGCTACTATACTCGCGAGCACAAGCGCTACATATAAGTTTACCGCTTCTGGTGTTGCTACTGCCCATGTTGCTGTTGTCATCATCACGCAACTGTAAACAACTTGTTATGCAAAACATATGCGACTGTAGAACATATGTCTGTGCGTACAACATTTGTACATATCCTTAGCGTAATTTCGTAACGTTTCGCTCAATAAAACATTACAACACTGTCACCTTCCCTCCGCATGCTTCGCATAACATCGATTCCCAAGGTACGTGGAATCTGCCGATTTTTTTTCTTAAGCTATAAAGAGGCGCGAAAAACTATTTCTTCTGTTTGCAAGAAGAAGCTCCACAGTGGCCACGCGTGATTTTTATGCTTCCCAGGCGAAGAAAACGTTGATATTGCGGCTTTCTTCGGCACAGTTCGAAAGAAGCAGATAAGCACCATACACTACGCGCAAAAGTAAAGCGATACGCAGGTACAAGTGAGATGACTTGCAGCTTTTCATGAAAACATAAGGCCCCGGGGCGCCGTCATTCAAATTTCGTCAGTTCCATGTGACAGGCAACTCCGGTCTGACGTAGGAACAGTCGCGCTTCGTGCGCGCCTTGCGCGATCAGTTTCGACTTCGCCTTTGAAGTTCGCTGATCAATATCTCGAACTACGTGCAACTTCTGTGATTTCTAAAAAAATTGGCTGGCCATAAACTATTACGGACTACAACTTTGTGATGTAAATGGCACTCAGGTCAATAATTAAAAAGTTAATTAGCGAGTTCTTGTTAATTAGTCGCAACAGTGTCACGTTAACTGCGGCAAAGTACTTCCGCCGCGACGTGGAGTTCAAAAACGACAGGAGCTTTACTGTCATAGAATTTTGATAAAAAATCTGTATTGTTAAAAAAAAAACACCCTTATAAATGTTGCCTTAACTCATCGTCACCTTGTCCGCTTCGTCTATCAGGTCTGCGCAGATGCTGCCGCAAGCTGAGACACCTGATACCCAACAATAGCCACTTCTCCAGTAATACGGATAAGCGGGCTAGTTGGTTTCGCTGCATGCTGTAACTTTAGCGCAAACACACGAGGACACACAAGAAAGGTACACGCTGGTCCGTGTGTACCTTTCTTGTGTGTCCTCGTGTGTTTGCGCTAAAGTTACAGTATGCAGCCACTTCTCGCTTCCATTCGTGTAAATGGTTTTTCTCTCGGTGGCTACAAAAGCGAGAAAATGCCGGTGTTCGGGTCACGTACAGCTTCGCAGTGAAACGACTGTTTCAGTGCCTTTTTCAGAATCCTCACTCACAGCTGACGGTCCTCCTTGGGCCACCGCCCCTTTGCTATCGTCCTTCTGCAAAACAGGATGCACGTGGGCGAGGTTTCATGCCTCGTGATGCGTGCTTCCATACCGCGCTAGTTGGTGCACTGATAAGAATGGCTCCCGCGTGTATGAGCGCACACAGATTTGTGCAATACTATGTCGCGCACAGGAGCGTACTGTATGTCTTTCTTATCTCCTTCAAACACAAACTCCAGACGTCAAGCAAGCCAACAGATGTTTAACGCGTGCGCACAATTTATCTGGGTCAAACTTCATTTCCGCTGGTGATTTCGATTGACTTTGTGGTGAGCACTGGTGGAAAGGTAAATGTATATTACATTGCGAGGCAGGAGGGTGACCCGTACTCGGACCTGAAGCTTTGACAAAGTTTCTCAGCAGCAGCTCTTCCAGCTAGATCTTTTCTGAATGCACCGCGTTGAGTGAATGCGCCCGCACGTGGGGCAACTCGATTTCAGGCACCACAAGGATCACAATATGCCCCGCAAACTGAGCAAAAATAATTGCGCCAGCACCGGGAGCATCGCGGAGACAACACGACCCACATCGATGCACTACCTTCAAAACGTCAGTCTCTCACACATACTGTACGCTGGAAGAATAACCTTTCCTAACTCGGATATCTAAGACCTATTGAAAAGCCAATCTTTGTTCAGAGCAACTTAATGCGCTCTCGAGGGTGCTGAAGTCCTTTTTATTTCTAAAGTGTAGATAATTCTTTTAATGCAACCCTATTCTGTACCCCTAGAGAAGTCTGTTGGTGCTATCCTTGACGCTTTTCGACTATGCGGGAGGTGCTTGGCCTTAACCCACGAATTGCCCCCCTTGACCACTCGCTGCAGTTTTTAGATCTGCGTCTTGTTTTAACTGATCATCTGCGTTAGAGTTGGAGTCTCCGGGCGCAGATGGCATTGTTGCCATATGATTCTACGCCGTCGAAGTTTTTTCAAGTGGGAGATTTCCATACTTTGACTGCGATCCACTCTCACGAAATCATGCCCACACGCAATTGAACATAGTTTTAATTATCAGGTTAGGCGTTTATTTTCTGCCGGTTATTCTTGCATGGTACTTATGGCAATCACAGAGGCTCTTCTGCGTGGAGGAAAAGCAGGCCGTTCCAGTGTGAAACTTGGCCCCAGTCACAGAAGGTGTCCAGAAGTGTTGCCGTATATGCATCGCATACCCCACAACTTGAAAAAAGATAGCGGGTAGCCTCGTTATGCCGATTGTCGTTGCCGTACCACGTAAACAGCCTGGGCTTTGTCCCAGAATCTCTTCTGGCGAGAGAAACAACTCGGTGGTTGCGGAAAAAAGCACGCTTTGGCGTATTCAAGATGGACGACTGGCGTCGTATGCGAAATCCCGTTATCATGTGGGAACTCTTACGTAGGCCCAACCGGACGCTGCGTGAACGATTGTGCAAGAGAACATGATCTGTCAGTCAGGACTAACGTAAACGCGCATTTGCTAGCGCATTTTTCAAGCTTGCATGTGCGCACCGATTTTCATTGGGATATTTGGCGAGAGCAGGGGTACGGCAGCCCGCGAATTGATGGTGGTCTGTTATATACATTTCAGAAGCTATGCTTGTGTAAGAGACGCGTCCGTTTTTTCATTTGATAGTGAGTAGAAATTTTTGCGTGCCTTCTTGGAATCTGTTAGTTCGTGACCATGCGACCACCTTTGCTTGCGCATATCTGTTGGTGCGTATATGTTGAAGAGCGACGAGAAACAAAAGTCAGTTGAAAGTTTGCGCTCGTCCGAGTTGGTCTTGCTGGGTTCCTGTTTATCATTTTTTTCGCGAACCAGTTTTTCTGGAATGAACGAGGGAACGAAATTTTAAGGACTCGTTTTTTTTTTTTTTTTTTTTTGACACCAGCTTTTGGGGCCACGACATGGTCACCCACCAAATTGTGGTTTTCAGCGAAATATGGAAGTAGAGGGTCTATTGCTCCTTTAAACATATGAAAAATGAAGTGCAAAAAGAATATTTTATTGCGAAATGAGCCCCAGAAGTTACCGGCTATAAACTCCGCCCACCGCCAGCGGCCGCCATTTTGCCACGGCATGTGTGACGTCTAGTGCTTCATGGAGTGGCGCTGTCGTCTTCTATTTAAGTTGGCATTGAAAACTAAACAGTGTGACTCTGCAGACCTTTCAGTTTTCAATGCTGAACTGAAGAAAGCTCTAATAGCTTTATGGCACGCGTAACTGACCACCAAGCAATATCGTTGACCGGAATACAAACGCTTGGGAAACAAGGGTCTTGTTACGTCACGGCTCGCTAGTGCGCCACGGTTGTCAGAATCTCGGGCCGCTGGCGTGTTTAAAAAAAAGTCCTTGTTTTAAATTAAGTTCTTGATCAAATGCACTGAAATTTCGCCAGCTTCATTGTGAACACCCATGTTTTAACCAACATACCAGATTATGAGCGAAAGTTGGGTGTCACGGGCCCTTTAATGAAAACCAGCAGAAAATGAAGCCAAGAAATGCATAAGGGACGTTAATTGTTGTTTTAAGTGTATTGTAGTAATTGTGATATAGATGTAAAAGAAAGTGAAGTGGACCAAAGAAAACCTGCCGCCGGCAGGGGACCGAACCTGCAACCTTCGGATTACGCACCCGATGCTCTTATCAATTGAGCTAAGTCCCCTCGTCCACTTATCGGGTATTTATGTGCATGCCAACCCTGGAAGTGTCAGTGCCATCCAGCGCCACTCGTAGTCATGATAGTGAATGTGGAACACCTTTTTGCCAGGTGGCGTCACGGCGTGCGTAAGTCTTTAACGTGAATCTTTCGAGTGGGACACTTCACGTCAGCCGTCATCACATTGTGTTTTCTTCCAGCTTGACATACTACCCGTCTCTCAACTGTATATTTAAAATGTGTGTTTTTCGTTTTTTCAGGTTTTTCACCACACTCTCATTAGCGACTTATTTCCTGCTGTCTTGTTGCTTAATCCCAATAGAGAGAGATTCGCAGTTCAGAATAACCTCCTGTTGCCTAAAGTTCGCGCTAATTATGGAAGGAATCAGCATTGTTTTTTCATCAATTTCATTATGGAATTCCCTATCACGTGATCTAAAAATAATACACATTCATGTTTTCAAGAGAAAATTTTAAATAATGTGGTTGATCCTTCTGATATAGGAATCGCTACAACACACGAAAGTGAAACGTGCCTTCACAGAAGTAGTTGAATGTTTATTCCACATTGATATATAATATATGCTGGTCTTTAGTGGCTACAGCACCCTTAAACGTTGATGCACCCATGTTGACGCCTGGTGACACATCTTCTCCATCATGACAACCAACGACCCGCGACCGAGATACATTTTCCGGAGACACTGCATCGCACGCACCGGATCATCGCGCAAATCACACATGAACCACAGGCTTTCGCAAGCCGTGGAACGGGTTTTCGCTAAATGGTTTTGTGAACTCATGGTCCGCTGCAGCGAAGGGTGCATGATTTAAGGGTCGGCGACCGTCCTGTAGATGTGCTTGGCATGCGGAGTCGTGTTAGCGAGCAGCGTCCGGCTGGTGGGTCGCTTCGGCGAAGGTACGATCACTTCGGTCCTGCTTCGGTGTGTGTATGGCAACCAGTTGGGTCACGATGCGCTCAACTTCGGAAACGCGAGAGGCAGAGTTCTCAGCTTGAGCTGTGAAAACGCGCGAAGGCCCCCCCCCCCCCCGCCCCCCCCCCCCCCGCTTCCCAATGGCGTGTCCCTCGCTGCACCAAACTCACCTACCCGACATTCGCCCGTCGGCGCCGTTGTCTTTCGGCGGCGCTTAATGCAGCAGTTCTCGTAGTCGGTGCCCTAGCACTCGTATCATTTGACGGCAGAGAAACACCGTTGGTGCATATGGAAGCTGCATACGCTAGCATAGCGTGAAAGACGAAGCACGTAACTGCGTCGTCACCGAGTCAAATCAGCGCGTATAGCGCCTCCGAAATTGCCTCCAGAAACGTCGGAGCTGATTGTTGAGGCCACGCTCCGCTGTGCTGAGTCGGACCAACGCCACCTTGGTAGGGCGCCCTGACGCGAGTGTCCATTCGAATGTTAGCGTTGAGGCGCCGTAGTGCTGAGACTACAGAAGCGTTCACAGTTGGTTCTCGTTAGTGTCATAATGTCACTTCTCCGCTCGAAGGCAGCGGCACCACCTCGACAAACCAAGAGCGCAGATACATGGAGAAGGAGTGGAAGATATAGACTATTTTCTGTAAGACATGTGGGCGCCGCCATCTTGGGCTGTTAAGCCGATGTTTTCTTGTTTTTGTGCATCGCGACGTGAATTAATAAGGCCACAAAACATCGTATGCACCAACTCAACTGTTTTCATGCATATGCGCCTACCGTAACGCTGTTCGTTTAGTTGTTAAAGATACAAAACACAAAGATTAACAGCCCAATATGGTGGCACTCAAACCCGTCCGTAAAAAGGCGCGTCTGAGGAGCTCTTCGAAAATGCGTTTGTGGCGCAGTTTGTTGAGCGCCCGGTATCTATCGGCACGGATCCAAAACTCTCGGGTTTTCCGAATTATCGAGACATTTTTTCGAGTTTCTTTTTTTGTATTCTGTTCATGTAAATTTTAACAATGTCACATCCGTCCTGGAAGTACGTCAGCGAAGTCTTGGTGGATCCCGGCATAAAACACTGTCGTGCTAAAAATGTGTGTATTGCTGCTGCTGCTTTCCGTAAAATGTGTATATAACTGCCGATCTCCGTAATATTGTGAGGTTACATTGTATGTATACAATTCACTAAGTATTGCCACGTGCGTCTAGACAAAAGAAGCGGACTGAACTATTTTATCGCCTTCTTTATCCGCGTCTTGCATGAAATCGAGTGTATCCGTGCGCCATCCTGATGCACGGATGTGTTGCGACGCAAGGAATAGATAAGGGATCGCACATCCACCGGCGGGCAGCCACCGCTCGGGCACGCTGTTCGCTTTTGACGTCACCGAGTGGTGTGCGTTTTAGCTCGCTTTCGGGCGCAAGTGAGCCTATAGTAAATTACCTATAATTTTAGTTAAAGAAAGCCAGAAAAAGCACGCGACATGAGAAAGAGGCAGGCGCATACACCGCTGGAACTAACAAATCTCGCTAAGTTGCGGGCTTCTACAGCTCTTTGTAAAATGTCATCAATACTGAGATGGAAATGGGGCTGATCATCCTTGCCTCGCGGCCGCATATCGTCTCAATTTATGGGCCACACAAAATCTGACAAGGTGTGACTTTAACGGTCTCTATGGCGGTGTTACAAGAGAAGTTGGTGTAGGTCATATACCATCCTAGATATTTTTCTCAGCGTATGTTTACATACACAAAGAGCATGTCGGCTAAAGTTCTCTTCAAACGCCATGTTAAACCAACGCTTTGAGTACGAAAAACGAGGTAGTTTCTCAAGGGCAAAATTAGCCTTTCTGCGAAGGCATTGCGTAAAATTCCACCGGTGTTGCACGATCACTACTGAAACCGATTGGAACACCATGCCGGGTAATTGTAGTGTTTGTGAAAAGCTTCCTAATATCAGCAACCATTTCACGGTGAAATATGTGTTGAAACGTATCTGGCAAAGCTTAATGCAGCCACTACGATTAGAATTTCATAGAGTGAAGAGGTCACAAAGTGCCTAAGATAAGGGTTGTAATCCAGCCTCTTAGCACAGCGCTCTCGGTGCATTTGTGGGCTATGAATGGTCTGCGACTCTACAAGGTGACTGTTGACACGTGCGGCTACTCTTAAGATAGTGCTGTACCGAAGCGAGCAGTTGGAGCCAACAATTAGCCAGGTTAACTCAGGCAAAAGAACCAGAATCAGCCCGTTCGACTCATGCTTGATAGTCCAGGTGAGGGTTCGTTGTGACACTGCTGGAGAATTTTTCTCAGTTCAGTGACATGAACGATAAGGCAGTATTTTTCGCTGTTTGGATCCTACGTAACAATCCCTGAGTGGCAAAATAGCGAGAGTCCTGTGGAAAACTATGGGGTACTCGGATTTTGAATCATTCAAGGCGTTCTAGAGAAAGGTAGTAATGCTTTACTCGTACATTCACACCGATGTCATTTGCTGATGTCCCCCCTACCTGTACGCTTTCTGAGCAGCCCTCCCCCAGATCTGCATATCACAGTAATCTAACAATCTTGCATCCTCGTTATCTACTTGGCTAGTCATCCAGATGAGTCCGTGACGTTATCAAAGAGAATGGTGGTCGCTGACTGCTTTGAATTGTCTGCCGCAGAGACATGGCCCGAACTCATTGTAACGCGAGAGCGTTTTAAGAGCTCGCTTTCGCAGAAAAATCCGGCATCGGCGTCGGCGGCGGCGTCGTTGGTTGTGAGCGAAAAATCATCATCTTGTCCGTGACCGAAAAATCGAGAAAGATGCAAATAAAATAAATAATAAAAAATTCCGGGTCCGAGTGAGGACCGAACCCAGGCCGTCTGCGTGGCAAGCAGGTGTTCTACCACACAGCCAGGCGTCTGCTTGGAATTACATTGAAAATAACTTCCTCTGCTTGGAAATGCAGTGAAAATAACCTTCATGCTGTATAAACACACGCGTCCGGTATACAGGCGTCACAACACAACATGTTATATCGCAGTAACTATTGCGTGGTACAAGCGTACATTGCCATCGGGCGTCAGAACATGGGAATATCATGACATCGTGGTTCAAAGCCAGCCACCCATTACAAAAGGCACACACGTTACTGCGCGTTTTCCCTTAAGACCACGTAGTGGGTGCATAGCAAGTTCGAACAGATTCCCCGCTCATAATTGCGCGTGGTGTAAAGCATGCTACCCATTACATCGTATGCACTAAGGGATTGAAGTACGCACTAGGTACAGGATATCGCTATCGCGTTCAACTCTTAAAGGCGAAGATTAAGTGTCCCCATTTTTTTTTTTTTGCCCTCATGGCGAGACTTTTTATGTCCGCGGAAAACATTTTTGCGGTAACTTAGCAGGTAACATGTCGCGCTGCTGAGCTCTAAGGCGCGGTCTCGCTTCGGTCGCGGTGGCGCGTTTTGAGGGGAGCGAAATTCAGTAAAGCCCGCATGCATCGTTTTAAATGCTTATTTTTTTTATAAAACACCCCAGATAACCACAATATATACAGAGTGTTCCACTATGGCGCGCCTTATAATCATATCGTCAAACCGCATAATTACACGTTGAGTAATTTGTCTCCCTTATTACAGGATGCGTTTGGCGAAAGACACGTAATAGGCAAGATAAACAATAAAGCACGATGAAACACAGAAAGAAGAATATCGCGCTTGTAAAAAGAAACAGTAATATCCATGTGGGCTGAAATCAAGGTACAATACCTTGTAGAACATCATGCTATATAGT
Organism: Rhipicephalus appendiculatus; assembly: GCA_030522465.1. Classification (NCBI taxonomy): domain Eukaryota; kingdom Metazoa; phylum Arthropoda; class Arachnida; order Ixodida; family Ixodidae; genus Rhipicephalus; species Rhipicephalus appendiculatus. Next base: position 1,815 of record JALIZH010019630.1, on the reverse strand, counting down.
TCCAAGAATCACATCTCAATAACGAGCAAATTAGGCCGAATCAGTAAAATAATGATAAATATGACGGAAATATATTTGGCTTTAACTAGCATGCTCACCGTGAATATGCTTCCTAAACGTCATGATGTTAATTATAGCAAAGATGTGGGAATCCACATCTTTGCTATAATTATTAGAGATTATTGGAATCCACTATAAATTGTGTGCTATATACGAATGAACTTGACAAACAATGGGAGCGGCATGCTGAGTGCTTATTCGCGGAGTGTGAACAATGCCTACGGAATACTGAAAAAAATTATCGAGCAGAATTGACCTATGATAAAGAAAGTAGAAGAGCGACAATTGCGCGATTTTATGGTGAAGTATATGCTGAATTACAGAGCCAACATTTTTATAATGGTATTGCCGTAACGCTGCATGCGGCAACGTTTATTGTACAGTAAAAGCTCGCTAATTCAGGTTTCACAGATCCTGAAAAAATGTCCGAATTAACCGACAGCGCTGGTGTGGACGAGGACAAATAGGAAGAGACACTAGACACTCGGCGCCCATGTGTCTAGTGTGTCTTCTTATTTGTCATCGTCCACTCCAGCGCTAAGAAACTGCATTTCCATTATGCACCAACGAGCCCACATCGCTACGCTCGTCGAATTTACCGACTGCCGAGCTATCGAAAGTATCAAGAACACAATAAACAAATGCTTGTTTCTGCAGTGCACTTTCGTCTTCTTGGTGAATACGTAAATCCTCTACTTATTTTGCATAAGAGCAGTGTAAAAGCCGCAATTTTTGCCATCCTGCAACTGCGTTCTCAATGCGACAAAGGTGCCACACTCCGTGTTCAATTAGCCCAAACGTGCTCTGCACACCTCCCTTATTACGTACCGCCAACACTGCCACGCGTACGTGACAATAGTCAATGTGCAAGTAAAACAGCCGGCGGACTTCGAGCCGTCACCTGAGGCACCGCCATCATCATTCGACGGAGGGTGGGACGGGACAGGGGTCAATCCCCTTTTCCCCTCGCCTCACCCGAAGGAAACTGCCGGACTTTAACTTCAAATAAAGTTTATTCTTTCATTCAACTGATAGCTCGTCCATCACGATGTACAGAACGAGTTTTATGGCAGCATACTGACCGCAGCTAAAAGCTCTTCGTCTTCAACAGCTTGCGCCACGTTTGAGTTTTGTGACATTGCGCGCTCATTGCATCAAGTCAAAACGAAGCGGCTGAAAACCGGTTCCTCATGTGTACAGAACCGAGGTCACTAGCTGATGAAGGTGGCGATACGGACAGCACCGCCTCGTTTCGACTGTTTGCGAGCGCCGTTTTCGATCTTTTGCGTGGCACATTTGTGGCGCTTTTTCCTTTCTGTTATATCCAAAGGATAGGATGAACACAGACGCGCTTGGAGTGTTGCTTGTTGATAAGTGGAAAGTACCTTCTGTTGAACTGTCACATTTGCGTTTTGCGCAAGGTCAGTGAAACCACTTCGGGCCATATACGTTCACCACAGCGGCCAGCGAGAAAAGATAAAGAAGGGCGCTTCAAGAGCATAAACAATAGACTTGATAAGCGGGCAAACAACAATCGGCATGTCAAGTTCTCGCTGCAACTAGTTGCCGTTGCAGATGCCGATCGAGTCGGCCGCATTCTGAGACGGAGGGTACTTGAAGGGAGGACTTGTTCGACGTCGGCTTTATTCCAGTTTTTTTCTTGGCGTTTGCCGCTGCGGATCGCCTTTTTCTCCGAACCAGCAAACCAAGCCGCGCCTTTCGTGAATTTCCGAGTACACGTAAGCTTCACCACTA
>JALIZH010019629.1:0-36566 GCA_030522465.1 Rhipicephalus appendiculatus | reverse complement strand
GCGAGCTTCAGGATGAGGAGAAACGACGCATGCCGTGAGCGCCTCGTTCTTCCTCGCCTTTATTTGGGTGGCTTCCGCAGTTTTTCAACATACCGGTTAAGCCAGGGTGCCTGCACTCCATGGAACTTCACTTCTTCCCCCCTGATGTGGAGGCCGTGTGTTGTGCGCATTCTTGAGGAGCAACGGACCGATCAAGACAAGTAATGAACACCGGTCAAGAATGAATATGCGTGGTGTACGTATTCACCACGTCGCGACGACCGCCGCCACCGCTGCCATAAGATGTGTCTATACCTTTCATTAAAATTCTCTGTCACCCCCTCGGTCGTGCGCTACATCAACCCGTTGGATTACACTTCCTTGCGCAAGACAGGGTAAATAGGAGATCACCGAGGAAGTGATCTCAGTGGGGGGCGAAATACAAAGAATTCACGCTTGTGATTAGAGGTGCTTGTTAAACAAACCCGGGAGGTCAATATTAGTCAGGAGCCCTCCCCTACAGCATCCTCTGTAATCATATGGTGGTTTTAATGCGTAAACTCGCAGCCCCGGCAGTTATTATTTTCCCTCTGTTGGCATAATATTATATATTTATATAATTATTACATTATCAACATCGATGCGATATCATCAACATCAACAATATAATATATTATCATCGATCCGTCGCGTCGATCTTGTCGACTTGTTGCCGACATTGTTTGGGTGCCTACACAGGAGGTTCTCTTTCGGGTGGCCTTATGGTTTGCTTGACCGTGTGAGGTACTTCGGACAGTTCGGAAATACCTTATAAGTATTGCATTTATAGATATAACAGGCATTTTAGCGCGTCAGGTAGCGCCCTTGCCTTGAAGTGCGCGTGATATGCGGTTGAAATCATGTCCTTTGAAAAATGCTTAGCGCAGACATGGTTGGTAGGCATTAGAGTTCGGTCTGCACTCGGAATTGCAGTCACGTCACTGCTCCAGACCATGACCGTCGGGCGGCACATTGAAGAGAGGCACACACTCCGTGCAAGTTCGATAGCCAGAACACGTTCTACCCATTTCGGACAATTCTGAGCAATTCGATGCCACCTTCTTCGATACAAGAACATAAAACGCGCGCGAACAGAACAGAAAAGGCTGGCTTCAAAACAGCACGACCACACATGCAAAAAAAAAAGAAAACGCTGAATCAGCGGGATGCGCGTTGCGGCCGGGACGACTGGGCCTGCTCGTCGTAGCGCCGTCTAAAAGGCACCGACTAAGATACAAGCCAAGTGATAACAACCAGAGCATAATCTGGGCACCCGGGATTGCGCTTTTCCACGCGTCGAGGGGAGAGAGTCAGCTCCTGTCTATGTAGTTCCTACACCGTGGGTGAAACTCAGAGCCGCCTTCCTCCCTTTGTGCACCAATGTCTTCTGCTAATATCTGCTCAATACTTCACAGGACGTTCCTTTGAATCAAAAGGGGCCCTGCAATATTATTTCAACTAACCATCGAATGGCATCATTCAGAGTCCGTCACTTCACGAATCGACCACTGCAAGAAAATTTTATAGTCCTTCAATTACGAACGGTTAATTGGTGTATTCATATGGGAGGCAGTGGCCAAGTACTGCACCAGGGTGGCCAATCCTGCTCTGGTGAGGGAGTGCATTACCGACTATGGTCGCCGGGGAACTAATGGGGATTAAGGATATCATAGTTGAAATCAAAAAGAAGAAATGGGCATGGGCCGGGCACGTAGCGCGTAGGCAGGATAACCGCTGGTCATTGAGGGTAACTGAGTGGATTCCAAGAGAAGGCAAACGCGTGAGGGGGGAGATAGAAAATTAGGTGCGCAGATGATTAAGAAGTTTGCAGGCGTGACATGGTAGCAGAAAACACAGGACCTGGATGATTGGCGGAACATGGGAGAGGCCTTTGCCCTGCAGTGGGCGTAGTCAGGCTGATGATGATGATGATGACGATGACAAGCGGAGCTAGAGATTTGTCACCGGCTGTAATTTATATCTTCTCTCGCCCCGAAGGGCGCGCTGGAAGCTAAGCAGGGAGGTGTGGGATGGAGCAAAGACGTTACGTCCTGTGCTCGTCATGACCTTGAGCACCTTTCTTTTATTCTCTTCTAACGCGTACCTTACTTTCAATGAGTTCATGAGTGCGCGCGCGCTCAGGTGGCGGCGTCCAGCGGCAGCCACGGTAACTATATGCAGCTCACTTTTCCTCAAGTCAGCCAATGGCCACGCATTTGGTTATATGGCGCGGTCATTTGGGTGTATGGCATATTATTAGAGACCGGATTTTAGGCAAATGCCTATTTTTTTCCTTACGTTCCTATCGTGCCACTTTGATATATGAGCACGAATTAGGGGGATAAGGAGGGCTTTTATAGTGTTTTACAGTGCCTATAAATGCCTATTTTTGGGGTTTGTGCCTAAATGTCTATAAGGGCCTATAAATGCCTATTTTCATGAACGGCGCCTATATGAGCTCTATTTAAACTCAAATTTTGCTTTCGAGTATACTTTCAGACCGTATTTCATGTTACCGGGCAAAATTGACGTTTCGGAACTCTATGGGGTGCCACAACCTAGTTCCCTAGTTCAACAAACTTCCGGTAAGCAAAACTCTAGCAGCAGTGAAATGGGTTGCGCCGGCCACTTTACCCCACCGCACTAACATGGCGCGAGCGGTTTGGAGCAGGGGGAGGAGGAGGAGAGGAAAAGGTGTTATTTCTACAACCCTAACTGGGAGCACCTCCCAGCGTATACAGTGCAATGGGGAGAGAAAAATAAAAGTGGCAAGAGGAGAGGAGAAAAGAGGAGAGTTGCGCCCGTGACCGAGTACGTGGAGGGCGGCTTTTACAGCCGGTTTTCCAGTCCAGTTTTCCCAAGGGATTGTAACAACTCCTTGAAGACCTGGGTGTGGTGGGGGGGCAGAAAACAGGAGGTGCCTCTGTGCAGCAGCAGGGAGATGGAGAACGAATGCGAAACCATGCATGGAGTGCCGTCAGGGGAATGTAGAGTGCAGTTAAAAAAATCATATGTGCACTTGGCTTTTGTTTCGTTTGTAATTTACTTCTTATAGGGCGCTTCACCAGGTCACATAAGAAGTTTTAGTTAGACACTGGAAGCTGTTGCGTGCCCAGTGAAGAGCTTTGTACCGCAAGAACTTTTTAATTCGTTCATTACGAGCCGCCAAAGCACGATGCTGGTAGGTGAGCTTGAAACTCGCAAGCCAAATTTCTTCCCTGCCCTCTTCGGTATCGGAGGAACTCGGAGCCGGAAGATCACACGACGCAGACGCATCAACACGTCACGCGCACGCAAGGTAAGACTGTGTGCGCATGACATGCCCAAGCCAGGTCGTGCACACAACCGGTGTTGTATCGTTTCGGCGTTCAGTGTACTGCCTGTTTCTGTGGGATGGATCCCTCTTTGCGCTAGGAGAGGCTGGCATGGATGATGTATCCTTACCACGACACAGCGCGTCGCATCGCTGGAACTGCTGTAATAGACAATGTATCAAAAACACGCCAAGCGTTGTCAGGGCTGGCGCCTGCACGACGCGGCAACGTTGAGAACACGGACGCAAATGAAATGGAGGTAGCTTAGTCTCGCATCGCGCTCGATTCGAAGTAAAAAAAATAAATAAAAACGCACACAAATTGCGTTTGTATGTTTTAATATTTCTATAACTCTCATTCTTCTATTCAAGCATCAGAATGCACAAATTACACATGTCGCCTCGAATCATTCTCGCAGAGTCACGTACAACTCTGACGAACGCAGGACCATTCCTTCTTGTACGTCACCTCCTCCATATTGGTGCGCGCGCCCGTGAGATCAAGGGTAAGCGGCGTTTAGTCTGACATTTCACCTCTTTGCGGGGTGCGTAGCGTTGCAAGTCTTTGCAGACGTGATCGTTAGCGCCCAGTGCATTACACTTGCCAGCTCGAAATGCTGAAACCTGGTAAGGGGCCCTTTACTGTGTTCACAGACAGAGGATAAATTGACCCTACGCGATTATACCTGGCCAATACGAGGCTAAAAGACCCTTCTTACCTTTTATTGGTCTGACTATTGGCTCCTTGCCTGCCCTTCGCAGCCATGCCGAAAAAAAAAGAGACCCAGGAGCGCGTTTGTTCGACGGCGGGCACTTAACTCACCAGTGCTGGACAATAAAAGAAGAGATTGTGTTCTGGAAACCGTGCGGGAAAACGGACAATAGCATGGCTAGTTAAACCATTGACGCTTTTGTGCCATCATAAACTATAACATTTGTTTGCTTTCCTGTCGTAGACAAAGGTCGCACATGTCTTTCTTCGAAAATTTGAATTTTTGTAAATATTTATTGTGCCTATATTTACGATTTTGGGAGCCTAAAACTGTGTTTTGCCTGCCTGTTTTTGGCGCCTAAAACGCTATTTTTTAGTGCCTAAAAATCCGGCCTCTACATATTATGCGCAAAGAGGGAATGAGTTATACCTGACTCAGAATTATTTGTAAATTCTAGGCCGCGTGGTGCGCTATAATGTTTCGCTCACGTGTTCTCATGTGGCTCTTACAACGATTGGCAGCGTTTTCCGACCATGCGGAAAAAAGTGTTGCAGGGTCCCTTTAATTGCAAAAATTTGCGCTTTTTTACTTTAGACGTGCATTCGCAGTACTTCTGTCACCGGCGTGAGTTATATGGGCATGTCGCAGTGTTTCAGTTTTTTTATAATCACCTTCTTTGCTAATTTCCTGTTCATCCGCCGTAGTAGCCTTGCAACTAAGATCTTGCTTTACTACGTTTGAGAACGCGTTTTCGATTGCCATCTACAGCGACTCTGTTTATATGTCGGACTTCGTGGACTTCGAAAAAGGTTTAGCCAAAATCAACGCGGAGTTTACCACTACACTGTTTCTCAAAATCATACTGTAGGTTTTAGCGTAACATCCCCCCTGATTTGATTAATCGATTTCCCCTTCGACAGAGAGATGTTGTTCAGGTATGTCGAAAACGCCGAATGATAGAAGCGTAAAACGTATTTGCGGGCTAGTTGGTAAGTCACTATGGCATATGGCAGCGCACACCAGGTAAAACAACGATCACGCAGACAGAGGGACGACACAAAGCGTGTAGTAAACTCACTCGAAGCCAGGAAGACGACCACCAAGAGAGCCATGGTGACCATGAGAATCACGACCGTCGCCAGCAGGAACGTAGCCACATAACCCCCCGATGCCCTCCCTACGATAAAAAAAAAGCACAACACTCGAATCATCGAGTGTCGTTGAAGCGATGCAGGCGCTGTGTTATTATATTGATGCGTCAAGCACGCACTGGCAGGACTCCTCGACTGACTGCGAACCATTAATATCAAGGAGCGCCTATTGCAGAAATGCGTCAAAGTGTGCTGTTGGGTACATGCTGGTCTGCGCACAAATTTAAAGTTGAACCAATCGCAGCACAATCGGCGGAAAATGAAAGCCAACGAAAATGTTTTACGATACCGATATATCGCCGTCACCAACGATTAATTCTTTCGCTATTGTGTTTTTGCAAACTGCGCTGCCGAGCTAGCAGCCAAGAAAGCTCAATTTTTACGAATTAGAACACTTCTCTGATGTGCGAGAATGAAGACATGAGCGCCCGATAGAATAAGGAAGTAAGGTCATTTCCGCCTCGTGACGTCATAATACCGAAGCAAAGTCTGAGTATACGGGCTACTTTGAATGCATTTCAGATGTGATTACAGCGCAAGGGAAAACACGGGACAAAGAGACCAACGAAGACACCGCTCGTCTTCGTTGGTCTCTTTGTCCCGTGTCTTCCCTTGCATTGTACTCACATTTGAAATAGTCGTAATGCCGTCTACTGTGAAGAGCGGCGCTTCCGAACGAATCAAAAGCTGTCCATGTCGACCCAACTGTCACCGCCTAGCGTCGTCGCCTGCTATGATAACATACCCAGCGAAGTTCAACATTAACTGCCTCCTAAGCTGCACTGATGCCATCTTTTACTTCAAAGCCTAACTTGAAGGGGTCCTGAAACACCTCTCAGGTTTTCTGGGTCATTTCAACTTACACAGCAGCAAGACTAGCGCCCGTAGGGACGAAAGAGAGAAAGCGCTTAGAGCCCTGCAACACCGCTTATTTTTGCGGAATGCATTCTAGGAAATTTTTCAGCAATTGGCTCGTGAGGCAACAAACGGCGATACTGAGAGCAATCGATGATTAGCTGAAAAGTTGCTCAGGGCCCCTTCAATAGATCCTGCTTGTCCAAAGCTGGGGGTTCGTGTATAAGTAATCGCACACTTGAATGTAAGAAAACGTAGCCTTTCGACCACCCCTGAACGTCCTTTTTAATGACTGTGGCGTTTAATCCTGATCGTTACGTGAGAGCTTGTTGCTTTGGTGTTGGAAGCCAGTCCGCCTCGATGGAGCGGAGCAGTGGCTTCGGTGCTCGGCTGCTGACTCAAAGGTCGCGGGTTCGATCCCGTACGCGGCGGGCGCATTTCGATGGAGGCAAAATGGTGCAGGCTCGTGTACTGTGCGATGTCAGTGCACGTTAAAGAACACCATATGGTCGAAATTTCCGGAGCCCTCCACTACGGCGTCTCTCATAATCATATCGTGGTTTTGGGACGTAAAACCCCAGATATTATTGGTGTTGGAGCCGTTAGCGTCCACTGAGCTTCCGTTATTAAGGCCAAAACCTTAAGTGCCCCCATCAAAGGAAAATTGACCGTAGGCGTCTTCTAGATTAGTCGAGACTTGACGGTACTTCGCGACGTTCGCGTCTGCATCGCACTAGTGATGGAAAAGAAGTAATAAAGGTTGCTCAGAAGCCACGTTATACTCAAGTGAATGCGTGTGCGCGTAGTTGGCGTATATCAACTCGCATGGCCTCAATGTAACATGACGTTATCGTGAAGTCACGGATTGCGATGTCATGATTCCACGATGACGTAATATCTTGACGTCACATTGTAGTGTAATGGACAGGCCGTAGTCGTTTGGTCGAAGCTGGGCCAATCAGCGAGGCTGTGCAAAGCCACGTGAGATGCAAAAAGCTTGCAATGCCTCCGATCCTAGAGGCAGTGCAAAACAACGTTATGTTCAGAAACCTTTCAGAGGCGGCAATGAAGGGCGGGGGGAGGAGGTATAATGCATCGAATGAGAAGAAGAAAGGCTGGCTGTCGCCTTCGAGTCGCTTAGGCGATTGCAAAGGGACACTTCGGGGTTAGCAAAACGTTTTCTTGGGCTAGTTGGTCCATGGCTTCTGAAGGAAAAAAAAAAGATTATAGCGCTAAGCAACACACGAACAAAGAGACTAGCGCCAGTCCCGTGCTCTTTGTCTGTCCGTGTGTTGCTTTGCGCTACAATTTTTTTTACTTCGGGGTGTTTGAACAAAAGGCACTTCGAGCGTCTCCATCCACTCATCGGTCTGTCTGTTTCTATCTATCTATCTATCTATCTATCTATCTATCTATCTATCTATCTATCTATCTATCTATCTATCTATCTATCTATCTATCTATCTATCTATCTATCTATCTATCTATCTATCTATCTATCTGTATGTCTATATGTCTGTCTGTGTCTGTGTCTGTCTGCCTGCCTGCCTGCCTGCCTGCCTGCCTGCCTATCTATCTATCTATCTATCTATCTATCTATCTATCTATCTATCTATCTATCTATCTATCTATCTATCTATCTATCTATCTATCTATCTATCTATCTATCTATCTATCTATCTATCTATCTATGTCTATCTGTCTGTCTGTCTGTCTGTCTCGCCGCCAACGTCTGGGAGCTCACGTGGTCCGCTCCTTAACTTGCTAGGGACCAAAAGTGGCATAGGAGGGTACGAGGGCATGACGGACATGGCTGTGAGGTCATGATATGAATAACGCAAAAATCGTGGGTGTACGTCATGAAACCCTTTCCTCCAGTCACGTGTGGCACATACCCGTATACAACGGGCCGCGGTATACTGTTATGCGCCACAGGTGATTAACAGTCACTGAATCTCCCCTGGAACGGCGAGAACAGCTAGAGATGGGTAATTTAAACGGGATAGCCTCAAGTAAATCCAGAATCAGTTGTGTTGACCCGACGAATGCAAATAATAAAAGACAGGATCCCAGCAGGAATCGAACCCAGGCATTCGGCGTGGCAAGGAAGTGTGAACGCGATAGCGTTAAAGAGCTCGTTTCGCAGAAATTGTGGTGTCGGCGTCGTGGTCAGTGCGAAAGTTCACCTTGTCCGTGACCGAAAAATCGAGAATGATGCAAACAAAATAAATAATAAAAATTTTCGTTTCGAGTGAGAATCGAACCGAGTTCGTTTGTGTGGCGGGCAGGTGTTCTACCAGAAAGCCACGATATTGCTTGAAACTGCTTAGAATAAAACAGTATATGTCATGTAGTGGAATGAGTCTCCTTAACGCATGTAATATTGCGCGGCAGTTGCGTAGAGTTACGCCGGGCGTCAAAACATGCGAATTTCGCAACGAGTGCGTGGTTTAAAGGCCCACAGATTACAAAGCGCTGAGATATCATCACTCGAGGAGTGTGTGCTGGGGGGCTACATGGTCAGACATATATGTAAACTTAAACTGCGCTTGGGACGAACAGCATGTGATTTCAATAAATCAGTTGTTAGTCAGCGTTTGTCCTGTCTGCATCTACTCTGGGGTCTCGTCCCAAGCGCAGTTCAAGTTGATATAATTAATCATAATCAATTAGCTACAAAAGCTTCCATAAATTGAGCATCTGCGTAGGTTCCCGTGTTGCCTTACGGACGTGTAGTGGGCCCTTGGCTGATTCGCAAAATGAATGCCTACTCGCAGTTGGCATTCTAGGATAGTTTCAAACAGTCAATGTTACGCGCACCGTCTTTCGTTACCTTACGGCATGGTTGAGGCATGTATCGAGAACAGAAGCGTGGCTAGCAATTGAGAAGGCGATGCCCCCGGGGCCCGATTCGCTCTCGCGTTCTGCTCTTGACGGCGAAGTTAATCCGCCAAGTTTTTCCACCACAGAGCCACGCCCTGTCTTGAAACTGATTTGGCAAGAAACCCCTTGCGCAAGGTCGTTGCAACGTACATTGTGGTTGCAGTGCTGGCTATCTGATTTTATAAGACAGTAATGAAAATTACTTATGTACTCCTATAATACAGAAGATATCGGCTTAATGTCAATTTTGGTTCCAGTGTTAGCTCCTCTTTGACTACAGTCGAATAAACATTCCATATATCTACTCCTGTGACTGAGCAAGCAATATTAATGCGTTACTCGACCCGGGAGCAATACGATAGGGAATGCTACGGATGATATTCAAAGCATCGCATGCGAAATGGGAATCGGATCTTAGCGTGCTCTTCGTTTCAACAAAACTGACATCATATGGTTAAGCACAAGTTAACTAAATCAGACTTATAAATTAAGCACAACGATCTCACAAATATTTTTAAACAAACAATGGTCAAGGGCGCCGCAATAAGCCAGCGGTGCATATGCATAAGGTACTTACTGGAAACGCCGACCGACCTAATTGAATGGGACACAAAAAAAATGCAGGTAAACAAAACACTCTTTCCCACATTACCTGAACTAGATCATCCAGCTATGCAAGAAAGGTCGCCAACGACCTTTGTAACCGATTACGAAGAAAGAAAATCTCACAAGGTAAAATGAACGATAAAGCGTACCAGAACATAATTCATGACTAGGCTGGCCTGTCTTACATTTTCCTACATCTTGTGTATACGTTAAAAACTTCGGTGCATGCATACATGGTGTCAGCCAAACGAAATTTTGCGAATAAGAACAGTTCACTTGGCTCTGAGGTAGAATATATGCACCCCTCGAAAATAGTGTTCTTTAATGAGACATCGTGAGGTTGTCTCCCAGCCACTTCCGAATATTAAGTGTTAGATCTCCAGATAATTTTGTTATAAAAAGAGGCGTACGTCAGTCATAAATTCATGTGGGCAGGGGCGCTCTGTTTGCACTCGTCTTCAACTAATGGCACTCACATTGTAGGTGGCGAGTTTGTTCCGCCACAATTTTGCCAGTTTTACATGCACCACTTGAGACGGCTTATACTACCTTGAACTACGCTCTTCTGGCTAGTTAATTGAGTTTAGCCTTTCTAGAGCGCTACTGCGTGTCGTTTACCTGAATGCGCATAGGCGTGCGTACGAGGGGGGCAGGGAAGGCCGCCCCCTAAAGTCACCCAATTGGGGGGGGGGGGGGGTGGCACATATTCTGCCTTATACATTCATACATTCACTTAATAGGGAAGGGGCCGCCTTGATAGAAATTCGACCCCTCCCCCCCCCCCCCCCGCCCCCGGAAGGGCAACCCTGCGCACGCATATAGAAATGCGACACACTATAAGCACGATCTGATCCGTCAGTTGACACATTCGTGTAAACCATCACCTCTGGCTCCTCAAGTATATATTGATGGGGTGTGTCTGCCGCTAAACAAGCATATATGGTCTCCTGGTACTAAACCCCGGTTAAGCCATGTCATCGCTGAGCAACGAGCGAAGGACACCGCTTCTGTGATGTCACCAAGACGCGGTACTGAAGTTGACCATTACTACGGGCCCTCGGGACGTCACAATGAAAACAAAAATCAGTTTCACCGCAAGGGAAAAGAAATGGAAGCGATAGCAACAAATTGAAACGCTATACGTAGTAAGGCTTACGGCTAACTCTTTTAGATCCAGTGTCGCGTTAACTCTACAAAACGCTGGTGTAAGAGAATGCGTCCGCTTCAGGGAGACAAGTGGATTCCGCACAGTCTCTTCGCGTTGAAAGCGCCGCACGTACAAGGGTATACGGGCCGTCCGGTGATGCCTGCCGAGATAGCGCGCGGGCCAGCGATCGCCACCGTGCCCTTTTGTTCAATGTTCACAGTCGTTGCTCCAATGATCCCCCCTCCTAACCCCTGGCGTCTCTTCATGCTACTTAAAGACGGGCGAGGCGTTTCGTCTGCTTGAGCAGCTTTCGACGGCAGCCTTCGCACCCGTGGTGATGTCATCGTACGCGCCCTCTTAGCGATGTACTACATGTGCCCGCTCGTTGGAACTATGCTTAAGCCGCGTTCGTTGTCCGCCGCTCGTGCGCTTTTACCCGCGGGCAAAACGTACGATGCGTGGGGAATGATATCGATGTGAAGCTTATACGGAACATGACGGTGACGCAGACGGCAAAAATCCGTCGACAAAAACACATCGCAATAAAATATTTCGGTAACTGCCTGCCGCAACCGCATGGAGACGCATCTTGTATGCCACTACCGGCTGTGATGCGATTGCGTGCTGAGCGGTCACGCATTCATTGCTCCGACGGTCCGTACAGCGCACCCGAGTATTGAGCCCGAAAGCAACGACACCCAGGAAGGAAAACAAAATGACACCGGATCACGCACCGATGATACGCGAGTTCTTGAATAAACGAAAATAATCGATTAGCTCACTCGGTTCGTGCATTGACAAGTGAGACGGTTATATTTTGGGGATTATTAATTTCCTTGGTTTTGTTTAGGTTATATGAATGCACCGGTGTTATCGCAGTCAGAGAGGAACTTTCATCTGATATTTCATGTCTCACGTCTTCATGTCAGTTTGTGCTCCCCTTCCACGTGGATGTTTTTGCCGTCTCCGTTAGTGCTGCGTACAGCATAAGAACAATTATTGGACGAGTGTTATTGCTCTGCGATGTCATTGCCTATCCGAGCATGTAGCCTGGATTGTTCTGGAAGAGCTTAAACGAAAGAAATAGCCTTGGCTAATTGGCTTCGCCTAGTACTGTTAAGGGCCAAACTCTGCTGTCACGCTGCCGAACACAAAACACAAGAAGTGCTTAAGGGTTGTGGACCGTAGGGTATAGTTACGACTACAGACAAGTTGTCCCAGTCGCGAGTGATTAGCTATTGTAGTGAAAACGAAAAGGAAACTCGCATTAGATATTGGAACTATATGAACATAATGGCGTAAACACTATGTTAATTGTGGATGCGCGAAGCGTGTCGCGATGGCCCACGGACGCACTATGACAGAATCATTGCATTTATTATCACCGACGATACAAGACTCTCAAAATTAATTAGCCTATCTTCATCTGGCACATCAGCCTATGGTTAGCGCGTTAGCCTGTCAGCTTTTCGCAACACCGTTCTATACATTACGGCAAAAGTCTTTAGTCATTTATCACATTTGTGCACTAAGAAAAACAAATGAATAATCTAACCCTTTTCGCTGGTGTCCGCCGCGGTTACGTAGCGGTTACGGTGCTCCGCTGTTGACCGCTGTTGGTCGCGGGTTCAATGCCGGTCGCGGCGGTCGCAGTTTGATGGAAGTGAAATGCTAGGCACCCGTGTTATGTGCCATGTCTGAGCACGTTAAAGGACTCCAGATGGTCAAAATTTCTGGGGAGCCTTCCACTACGGCGTGCCTCATGAGGATATTGTGGTTTTGGCACATTGAACCCCATATATTGTTACTTCACTCAATCCTGACTTACGCAGTACGTAGTTCTCTTTAAAAAGACACGTGAACTCCCTTTGGAGATCAGTGTAGTCTCTTGGAAGAGTAGTGGGAACTGCGACTCTCTAGTTAAAAAGTTAACGTGCCTCTGTACACAGAGTTGTATAACTGGCAGCTCAGGAATAAGAATAACGTATACTCTTTTTTCTTCTGTGTGTGTGTACAGCGACGTCTTATGAGCGCTCTTTTAACGCGCTTGGTACACTTACTTTTTTCCGGAAGAGGTACCCTCTGTAATAAGAAAAGAGAAGGGGAAACAACACCATGAATGCGGATTTCATTGCTATATACAGTCGAACCAGCTTATAAAAATACTCAACTGCCACGAAAATTTCATTGTTATAACCGATAATTGCTATAAACGGGTTGCACAAAAAAAAAAAAACAATATATGAGTACAGCAGGCTGCTGTGAGAAGACTATAATGTCAGATGGGATACGCCAACAGACTTCAGTGATAAGGATGACAAAGCTGCCGATTTTACGGACATGCTTGAAAATACGGGCGCTTTCACGTGACCGCCACAAGCCCCATAGAGCCAATGTATGACACCGTCTGAAATTATAGACACTGAAGCACTTCCAAGTCTCAACTTTTTACTCAATTTGCATGTCCGAAAGTGCATTAACAGAAACCGCCGCCACTCCCGGCCGAAGCAGATTTCAAAAGTCAGCTTTGCCACAATGTCAAAACTCTATGCGGTGAAGCATGCCGCGAATCCGAAGAAACGCCAGGGGACAATGGGGTTGTGGGCGGAGGTTCAGCAGCTTGAATTTATCGTTATCTTCTTTAATTTCAAGAATTTCACCTTACATTACCTTTCAGCACGGACACCCAACAGAGCGAATTCATTGTTATAACCGATAATGCGGCATGTGGGCATTGCTGTGAGCGGGTTATTACACCATAGAAAGCATACAAGAGTTGATGGTGCAGCAGTTTCTCATTGTTATAACCGATATATTGTTAAAACCGGTATCGTTATAAGTGGGTTCGACTGTGATCCAAGAAAACATGTCATGTGATAGCAGAGTCGAAAGAGGCAGAAAAAAAAAGCTAACGTAAACAGAATTTTACTATTGCGATTCATGGGAGCGAGAAATGTTTCCTGGACATGTACGCGCGCGTATTTCTCTATCTCTGTGTGCGTTCACGTGTGCGTGTGCGCGCGAACGAACGGCGTGTGTATTGCGCGTTTTTGTCTGCGCATGTGCGTGTATACTGTGCGAGCGCATGGAGCTGTGTGTGCGCACTGAAGGTAAGCTCATTGATGTAGTCGACAGTAAAAGCGCAGACGACAAAAACATATCTGCTGGTTTCTGCTGATTTCTACGCATCCAGGCATAACTTCCTCCCGAACTCCCTCTTCGTGGGCAGATTTCACATTAGGCACCTGAGAAGCCCTAATTAAAAAAAAAAAAATATGTGCCGACAGTGGCGTTACCTTGAATCTCGTACAATCTGTAATTAGCGTAGTGATATCTGAGACCAAGGTTACGTCTGAAGAAGGTTTTGAGCGTCGAAGGTTGATTTAAGTCTTATAATTACGTCCGCACCCCGAGTACTGCTACGGATGGAAAATTAAACCTTCGCGAGCTCACCGGGGTAGCCTGGGACGAAAGGTTGTCGCGCTGATAAGCCCCAGTGCGCGGGTTCGGTTCCCAGCCGCCGCGGTTGTGTTTCGGTGACGGCGAATTCAAAAAAAACACCCATGTGATTATATTTAGGTGCACGTTAAAGAACCCCAAAAGGGCGAAAGCAATCTGCAGTACTCCACTACGGCGTGCCTGATAATGTCATCGTGGTTTTGGCACGTTAAACCAGAGCAGTTGTTCTCCCTAAGCCCCGGCGAAACAATCCTGCCATGCGCGCAGGCTTGCACTGAGCCCCGGCATGCTGTGATAAACTGAGCAATGTATCACTGTATGCCATTTGTCGGAGAAAGAGAGAGACAATGAGAAAAGCGGATTTCTGCCGGCGTCTATATACCGCTGGCATGCGACTTTCTGTAGGGATGGATGGGGAATGGGAATGAAAGATTCCAGGGGAGAGGGAAGAAAATAATAATATAAAGAATATAAACAAATTTGAAATGCGCAAGTGAACCTGATAGAAATATTTACAGCTATAGCGTGTCAGGTACCTAAGGCTTCTTTATGTGAAATAGTCATTCAACAAAACTTCCTGACCAGGCCAATTTGGGACAGGTAATTGAATAGTGACTGTACAGCCCATCGCTGTTAGGAATGACCGGGCACCGGGCCTTACTACGTTGTGTAACGTCAGGTGATCGTTGCAAATCATGCCCGTTTGTCGTTCAAACAGTTGTCAGTCGTCGCGGTACGCGGGGCAGACAAGTAATATGTGCTGCGCTGTCTCTATGCTGCCATAGTTATCACAGCAGGGACTAGTGGCACGCTCTACGCGGTACTAATAACTGTTCCTGTATGCCACGTTCAATCGAAGACGACGACACAGCTTCTCTAGGTGCACAGACAAAGCGTTGGATAGATTTTCGCTCTTACTTCTCGTCAGGTATTTCTCTACTCTCCCGGCCGCTACACATTTCCGATGAGAATCATTCGAAAACTATGCTGCACCTCAGGGTCAACCTGGTTCAACACTAACATTTATTGAGAAGCATTTTCTCCAGACCTGCGGCATACTGCCGTCGCGCATTTCGCGCGAAAAAATCGCGACCGTGAGCTCAGCGCTTAGCGTCGCAGCATCCGATTTGTCGGCTGATAGCGAAGGGTGGGAATTCAAGAGACTGCAAGGAGGCTCCAGGGCACCCGTACTCGTGGTAAGGTTACGAGAAAAAATATACGCGGTAACTCACCAACCATGGTGCCGAGATTGTATCAAGAAGTGGTGTATCAAGTCTCCGTTGCACTGGTGGACTATACGGCTGCAGGTGAAAGGACCTGGTTCCGCAGACGCGAAGGATCGTCGGTTGACTCGTCAATATGGAGGCGAAATGCTCGTTCACTGAACGTGCGCACGCCCTCGCGCTGTTTTTGTCGTTCTTTTTTTCTGCGCAAGTGGCACATACCCGCTGCGGGGCATGGGCCAAGTTGCTGCAATGAATGTACGTGTACAAACCACCAAGGACGCACTATCAAGTTTTTCTGAAGGCAACCGCCTTAATTTGTGACGATTGTTAAAGGCGAAAGCCTTAGATCGACGCGTTTTAAAGTCTTGTGAGGTACAGGAAATATCGCGTGAGCGAGCAAGCTCCCCGCCCGTTTCGTGTTTGCGGCTTTCGTGTGAGTAAAAAAACGAGGAAGCGCATCAGCGCGCGACCTACACGCCAACTTAATCTTTGAGAATGCGCTCGACATGAGTAAAAAAAAAAAACAGATAGTAAGAACCTTCGCACTACTGGTGCCAATCCTGAAGGAAGAGTGGGACTGGGCGGCCTTCCTTGTGTCTCCTTATTTTTCTCTTTCCTTCCTCCTCTCTTTATATTTATCTCTCTTCTTCGTATCCCCCCCCTTTTTTCAGAACGAAGCTGTTTAATCTCGCCGTAATTTGTCTGTCAGAAACGCGAATGATCACCATCATGAACCAGCTCGCGTTCGCGACGTACTCTTCCTCATCTTCGTCCTCTTCTGCTTCGCTTCCAGAACACGTGCGCCGAAGTCTACGGCATGGCCGGCAATGATTCTGGCGATTGAATAACGAGTACATAATGACATAAAAAGAACATAAATGACAGGTGGTAACATGAAGATCATTGCGTGAAAGAAAATACGCTCAAGCTCCTCCCAGGTCTGCGGGTAAATGGTGTATATAAATCATAGCTCGGCACACTCACTCATGAGTGCACTCAACTCGCACTCACTCACACTCATTTTAACGTGGTGAGTTGAGTATGAGTGAGTACACATGCGTGTGAGTGGACGTGAGTGTGAACGTGAGTGAGAACTCATGAGTGTGAGTAGACGTGAGTGTGAATGTGAGTGAGTGCGAAGGCTTTCTCTATTTGTACTTGATCTCACACCCATCCGAGTTAATACATCCCACACCGGAAAAATCTCCGCAGCGGGAGAGCGCCCACCGGGCGCACGTGTTCGGAAAGCAAAACAGAAGATGAAGGAGAAGACGGAGAGGTGGTGGTCGTAAGAATATCTATTGTAAAAACAAGGGAGGTATGCAAGGACCACCCCTTAAGGGGACGATACCTAGGCAAGGCGGCACGCTGGAAGCCATGTCAACTAAAAATCAACTTCTGTTCCTTGAACAGGTGCTGTTGAGCAGCGCGATATTTCACGCTGAGGCATCATCCACGTGTCCCGTTACACTTCCCTGCTGACGCTGCTGGCTTCAAATGGATCGGCGGCGGCGCTGCCGACCTACAAGAACTGGGACGTCACGGATGGATCACGGGACCGTCACCTCGATGTATAAAGCCGGATCCCTTGGATGCATCCTTCATTGGGCAAGGCGGCACGCTGGGAGCCATGTCAACTAAAAATCAACTTCTGTTCCTTGAACAGGTTAGTTATTACTCCTTCCATGGTCTTAAGAGTGACAACCGCTTCATTGTAGTGCTGCCTTGCCCAAGGGTGTTATATTCCTTGTTTGCACGCGTGTGTCTTTTTGCTCTCCGGGGATGTGGAACAAAACCCAGGACCCAATACACAGGCTCTTCTGAAGGAATTATGTGAAGACCAAAAAATTATTCAAAGCGAACTGTAGGGGCTATGTACGCGCCTTAAACAGGTCGAGGACAGCCTACAGATCCTCAAAGAGACTGAAAAAGCTATCTCACAGCTGACGAAAACAGTACGGGAACTGGACGCAACTGTTCAGAGACAACATGAAAGGCTAATTAGCTTCGAAGACAGGAGTCGGAGGAACAACCTAATGGTATTTGGCATACCAGAGGAACCGAATGAAACACCACAAGACCTGCGCAGTAAAGTGCTAAGGGATGTGATGGAAAGAAAGCTGCATGTCACACTAAACACTGTCGAGCGCTTACACAGAATCGGAAAAAAGCAGACCGCGAGGCATCGCCCTGTGGTTCTAAGATTATATGATTACAGGGAAAAAGTGCAGATCTACAAAAATTGTAAGAATCTGAAAGGAACTGGCATTTCAGTCTCGGATAACTTGTCCAAGGAAACCCTGGCTAAACGCAAGCTGCTTTGGAACTCTGCTGCAAAGGAAAGGGCGGAGGGACAGCGCGCGCGTCTTGACTACGACAAAATATACATTAATATTGAAGCTTTTTATTGGGACTCCACAAAAAACCACCGAGTCAAGGTTAAACGTAACCCACATCCGTCAGCGCAGAGAGGCCATGAATGAAGGTGTACGCCTGACAAAAAAGACAGCTTCCGTTTCGTCAACTTAAATTCTAGAAGCCTGGTAAATAAAACTGGCGACCTGGAATATATCCTAGCCAATTATGACCCACACATTGTCACAGTTACTGAGACGTGGCTAAATCCTAATATTCGAGACAATGAGTTATTACCACCTGGTTACAAGATAATGCGGAATGATCGTGAATCTCGAGGAGGTGGCGTTGCCATTGTTGTTAAAGATTACGTTGAATGCATCCGTTTGCAAGGAATCCAAAACCACGAGAGTATATGGTGCAACGTCAGGATTGGTAATGCTTTTGTTCTTCTCGGTGCTATATATAGAGCGCCTAACAAGTCATCTTCGTATCTACAAGATATAAAGACTTATTTAGATGAACACAAACCGCGAAATGGTCGTATTATTCTTTCGGGAGACTTCAACTTACCAGATATTGACTGGGATTCCCTTGCTGTAGGTTCACAAGAGCGCTCGGAGTGTGATACGTTCATTGATATAGCTTTTGCTCATGACTTAACGCAAATAGTTCATGAATGTACACGAACGACAGGCTCAGCGAAATCCATTCTAGATTTGGTATTTTTGGCCTGGTGTTTTGACAATTATGAATTGGCAGTTGACAAGGGAATATCGGATCATGGGGTGCTATGCAGGATGGCCCGAGCTTCTCGGGCACACGAGTTTGCCCCGAGCTCGCACTGCGGCGGTCATGGCACAAAGACAGAGCGGAGCGCGTGATAGCAGCATTGACAAAAACGGCTACATGAACGAGCGTGGCGCCAAAAACGCATGTGGGGCATCTGCGGCGGTAATCAAAGAAACACCGCGTGCGAACACGTCAGCGCCGCCACTCAGTCCACATTTCAACAGTGCAGCGACGTCAGCGTGATTGTCGCGCTATCTTTTTGCCAACTCAGCATTGCGCCTCCCACAGGCGTGTTCGTGGGCGTTCTTCCACTTTCGGACATGTTCTTTCGTTCCACCCGCAGCATGGAAATTTCCACTCTCGAAGGCAACAACGGTGCACACGCTGCACTCTCGTGCAGCTCGTTTCGCTTCTATCAAATATTGCGGATAAATATACGGACAGGTTGTCACCAGGGGCGCTCGCATCATGGCGGCAACGCGGCTGTGAGTGGTACGTCGTGAGCGCGGTGAAATTGAAATCGAGACATCGCAGCCACGTGATGATATAACTTTTATTTCTTCGTGCGTGTGTGCACAGTCTGCGCGATAAAGCTGATAGATGAATCATGCCGCTCGCTGGCGTTGCGGCGTGAGCACTGCTCCTTGGCAAGCGCAAACGCGGTGGGTGGACCCGATCTTCGCCGTGGGCGTCTGTCAATCAAACTGATTGACGCGTGAACTCGAGTACAAACTCGTTGATTCTGAGAAGGCCCCAGTTCAACTCGTGACTGTCATGGTGCCCGTGTGACTGTCAAAGGTTTCATGCGGTGGACGCTAAGCAGCAGCTTCTTTGCACATAAAATAATTTGGTCAGCCTTTACTACTTGTGCAAGTCTGGAGCCATAGAGGAGCTTGTGATCACCTAGCTTCTTCCAGCGTTTTAAGTCGGTCGTCTACTTAGTCTGCTCGGTATACGCTTCGAAGTAAAGAACGCATCAGCTCGGTCTTAATTTTGATTAGACTAATTAGGCACGACTTAACTAACACAACATTGAACAGTTTTGTCTTGATTGGTAATGTTTTAATTAAAACGACAATAATTACCTCGGGTGCAATTAGCATGATCTTGATTAGTATGCAGCTAATTAACATAAACCTAATTCGCATGGTCTTTATTAGCATCATATTATTAAGGTCTAATTAGGATGACTTTACTTAGCGTGCTTATAATTAACGTCACGCTTCAATTGCACGCTTCAATTAACGTAATTGAAGCGTGGTGTGACAAGTGGAAAATGAAAATAAACGAGCAAAAAACAGTTGTCTTCAGAGTATCGAACAAAGTGAAAAACGAACAGGACCATAAATACTTTGTGAACTCCCAAATGCTTACTAAAGTTGATACGCTCAAATACTTAGGAGTAACTATCGCATCAAACCTAAGCTGGAAAGTTCATATCGCTAATATCACTAGCACTGCCGAAAAGAAACTTTGGTTTCTGCGCAGAAAGTTGAAGCTTGCACCCCAATTTATCAAGCTAACCGCGTTTCTAACCTATGTTAGGCCGACGCTGGAATATGCAAGCGTTATATGGGATCCATTTCAGGTTGGTCTCATAAATGAACTCGAAAAGGTGCAAAGAAGGGCTGCACGGTTCATTCTCTCTAAATATTCATCGACTGATTCAGTAACAGCGATGCTGAAACAACTCAAGCTACCACCGTTATCACAGCGGCGCCTAGTAGCAAGACTAATTTCTTTTTTTACTTTCAAAGGACCAATTCAACATCGATATTTCACCGTACCTAATGCCTCATCTTAAGCGTACTCTCAGGAAAAAGCATGAATTCATGTTCATTGTGCCACAACTACACATTGACGCATATGCAAACTCATTCCTACCTCGAACCATAAAAGACTGGAACGCCCTGCCATCATCAGTTGTACAGTGCTTCTCAGCAGAAAATTTCGAAAATTGTTTAATAGCGACATTACAAATGTGAGTGTGAATGCTTACGCTTGTTTTTTCTTTTCTTTTTCTTTTATTGTCACGTAGCATAAGTTACATACATCATAGAAAATGTTGCTGTGCAAGTACTAATTTGTTGTTTCTGACGGACTGACTTGGTTTTGCAAAATTCGCTTCACTTTCTGATAACTACTGTTTAGATTATGAGCATACATGTATTTTCTTGTTTAACATTGCATTGATGTACTTTTATTGTAACTTTGTTGTGTTGCCCAACAGTCCAATCTGTAACGGTAGTATTGTGAATAAAAAAAATAGTAGGTGGGGATCCCACGTACGGGACCCCATTGGCGTCGCCTGCTGCCTGGCCTTGTCGGACCGAGCCCTTCGCGTGTTGGCCAGTTGTTACGTTGCACGCGCTAGGCACAGCTATGCCAAGTGTTAGGCGTTTCGAGATGCCATGTAAGGTAGAGACCGTACTATCGCGCTCAGTATGAGCTACATCACGCGAGCGCGTGGCCCAGCGCTCTGCAAGGCTGTAAACTGGCGCCGATTGTGCCATATTTTCGAGTTATTGGGAGAGAGTGTGGCTATTCCGGTAAGTGTGCATCACTCCCTATTGCTTGCTTTCACCATGGCCCTCTTTTATTTGAAGGATCGTTTTGCCACTTACTTAGCTTTACTGAAGAAAAAAATCGAAGTCTGTGTGTCAAGCCACGGCGGCCGTTATCATTTTCGAAGCTGACATCACGACAGGGCAAAACGAGGGCGAGCGTGAAAGCAAGGCGAGGGCGATGCACACTCAAAGAAACAGCTAAACGCTCCCCTGATAACTCCAACTTATTTCACGATCGGCGCCACGGTACAGCCTTACAGTGCTCTTGGCCACGCGCTCCCACGATGTAGCTCATACTGAGCGCGATAGTACATGATTACAATAGCTTTTCTTAACACCTTGTAACGAACCTGCAGTTCAAGGAGCTCCGCTGTTAAAGGGCCCGTCAACAGGCTCCTACTTTTTTTTAACACCCTCCAAACAAGCTCGCCAATTCGTACAGTAGACCGCGGCGACCACGTTTCCCGAATATGGGAAACGTTTCCCGAATATGACGTTTCCCGTCAAGTCGGCGATCGCCGACCTGACGTGGCACTGAGCTCGTCGATTGGTCTTTTGCCCCTACGAAACAGCGCCTTGGCCCTACGGTGATGCAGTTTCGGCCGCGCAGTACGTATTTTCATTTTCCTGTGCTGCCCCCCTGCCGTTTTGTAGAGCCCGAGACTACCGGGAGAAGCGGTATTGCCAGAACGAAAGCCTCCGAGATAAAGAGACGTCTCGCTACTTTACCGCTAGGGAAAGGGTCGGCTCTTCGCATCGCGCTTCCTCCCTGCGCCGCTGACACGTGCTCATCTGGAGGAGGCCCTGCTCGGTCGTTGGCTGCGCGCCGATGACGTATCACTGACGTCGTGTCACGCTGCCGAAGTGAGCGGAGTCACGACGACAGGGCTACGCCTCCCCATTTCTGCAGCGGAGAAGGGTGGCGAGGCCGCGCGAAAATTTGAAACCAGCTGAAACGGATGTTCTAACCCCTGTAACTTCCTTATTATTGCGCGTATTCGCAAAATTCTTGCGGCAGCAGGTTCACATAGCAAAAGTGCACATATTTCTCTCTATAACAATTTTTTGGACCTCGGGGTTGTTGACGGGCCCTTTAATAGCATAAGCCCAAATGTCAAGCGACCAGGCACTACTCGCACACGGAAAAGACCGAGAAAGCACGGAACGGTGGAAGTGGCTTGAGCAGCTCGAAATGCCACTCGTCATAGCCATCATCGGAGAAAGCGGCTGCGTTGTGGCGCCCCCTTTTAGGGAACCCGAAACAGTCGCGGGTCGCTCTCGCGCAGGGACCGGAAGACCATGACCGCCGACCCTCACGCAGGCCATCTGGACAGCCCTCAAGTATAACCGATAGGTCGCCGCTGTTTAGGGCTTCCTCCTAGTTCTCTTCTTTTTTGAACACTGCGTCTCGTAACACAGGTCATTGCCAGTGCATATGAGCTAGTGCGCAATACACCTCTCAGCAGTGCGGACAATGCAGTTCGGTGCAGTGCCAGAAATGACCAAACCTGTTCCTCGAAGGCAAAGGCCCCGTTTGGAGCATCCTGATGCCCGATGATTGCGGTCTAGTGAGTTTAGTATGAAGAAGTGGAAAAGCCCTGTGAGAGAGATGATAATGAGTCATGACCTCATGGAAAGTGAGTAGCGAGTCCCTGTACCTTCCGGCGTCCCCGCCTGCGAATCCTCCGGCACCGCCGCGGTGAGCGATACCTCACGCACTGTCATGAGCAAACTCATTGACGTTGGGACGGTGGTCCCCAAGTTGCTAGGTTTGGCTATTTAGCACTTATTTGGCTACTTTTTTTAGACCGGAGGCAGCAGAAAGACCACCTTCGCTACTCGGCTATACTATTCGGCTACTTTATTCGATTCGAATCAAATTATCTGTATTTGGTGACGCCGCAGCCGCTGACATAAAACTGTGCGGTGTATAAACATGGCGGCTAAGGCGTGTTTTCAGGTCCCAAGTTTGAATTAAGCACATGCATTACACAAAAGGAAAGGCTTTTATAGATGCCTGGCTGAGCCTCGGGGAAAACTGATGCATGGGTCCTCGTTTTGCAGACCACCTATTGCTGAACGCGATTTTAAACCGTAATTGGAATGGAAGAGAACAGTTCAAAGAGCTTCGCATCATGGACACTCTGCACCCATCGACGTTAGAAATCGGTTATCCGACGAACTCCTCGTGTCATTTCTTAGGATTTGTTATGAACTGCTACTCCGGAACTTTAACTACTGAGACTTCGTCATCCGCATGAAGTGATAGCGAGAATGACTGCAATATATGCTTGAATGTCATTGTACTAGTAGCTGTGATCTTGAGCACATCCTGGCGTACTCATCTTTATTGTCTCCACATGGCTGTTACTTCGAGTACTCTTAAGAAAATCCACGAAAGGCGCGTGAACGAAGTGTCACCAGAGTGTTTTGCGATAGGGCTCTTACAGCGTGTGCGTTGCTTCGGTGTGTACGCTACTTTAGAAATGTGACGAGCTTACCAAAATGGTTAGCGTATTATGCATGCATGGGGCACCAAATGGCATTGAAAAGCTCAGCGTACCCTATTCTAAAATTGCCTGTTTTTTGCAACACTGCAAGAAGCTTCATTATACTACACCAAATCATTGCTACAGTAAGGAATTTATGCTTGAATCTCCGGAATTCTGATTTTCAGGGATTTATCCAGGACCCATTTAGAATTTTGCCGGAAGCTTTTGCATTCAGCGACATAAATAAAAACGTCACCATTGTTTTCACTCAAGTGTGGCTAATTTTGGCTGCATTTATTGCCGTTGGCTCAAGTTGGCTATTTTCAGCCAGTTTTTTTTTCAATTTCAACTGTAATGTATTCATTCTCAGTTAAATTGAAAGGAATTAAAGTGCACGAAAAATCACGCTTTCCGTCGGTAGGATCAGAACCCAGAACGTGCACGCGTAGAAAAAGTTGTCGCGATTGCCTCTGTGAGCCATAATATACTGATATAAGATCTTACAGAAATAGGTTACGCAGCTACCACTAATCCGCGCAAGGCTTGAAAGAGCGAAACTGAACGATTCTGAACGCTAAACTGGCTGCTTCCAGGTTGTATCTAGGCCTTAGATAGGTGATGCAGGTTGCTTCTATGTTGTTTCTAGTATTTAGTTAAGTGATGCTAGGTTGTTTCTACCTTCAATCTCAGCGCAGAGAGGGTCGCGTTAAACGACAGACAGTCCCAGACAGAGCACAGATGTCCAAACTCGAGAGACAGGGCCTAGCGCTGAAACCAAGCGGTCGCCCCTCTCAGAGACCCACGGGCATGTCGTCGTTGGCGTAGGGCTTCCGTCGCTTCGGGGTCATCTTGCAGCTTTCCTTGCCTTTCGCGTTCCCTAGTATACTGTCGTTTTATGTACTCGAGGTCTGGGGCTCACCGACGTCGCTTCACACCATTGGTTGTTTGGCTAACTGTTGCCTTTTTCATTTTTAGGAGCGAAGCTCCTTAGGCTCTCACGATGTCCGTTGTCGCCGTCCGAGGTCGTAGCTCACCGTCGGACCGAAACACAGGTGTTACATATACCGTACGTAGAGCGTTCATAGCGCGCATATGGTTTAAACATAGACCGTACTCTGTCCGTACATCTGTGCGTCCGTCCGTCCGTCCGTCCATGCATCTCTGCGTCCGTCCGTCTGTCCGTCCGACCGTTCGTCCGTGCGTCCTTTATACTAGCCGGCGACTTCAACCTAGCCATTATGGACCTTAGGACCTAGCTTAATTCGCTCCATCACCAGAATTCACTTCTTGGATCTGCAGAAATTTTAGTGAACCAATGGCGAGAAGTGGGGTTTACCCACTTTCTGTGGCACACTCCCGTTTATTATGATGATAGTGTTCTGTTAGAATGCCACTGCATTTGGTTTCTTTCACGTGACTTAGAGACAGCAGTATGATCTTTAGAAGCGGAGTTCAGCCAACGTTGACTGTTTCGCTAGGTGGTGTTGTGATCGCAGTATCTTGCATCTAAACGATACACAAGATAGTATTCAACGCATTGGAATCCAGATACTGATACACGTCTTGCGAGACGTATCGCGATACAGATACAACATACATAAAATATCTAAGATAGTATCTAAGATACATGTGTCTTCGATACTGCCCAGCACAGTGTGAGTGCTCATGGACAAAATGTCCCGGTCAAAGCTACTTCCATGCGCGTAATAAATTGTTCGACCCACCAAATGATAACGTGTATTGCGTTACGTGATAACGCGTATTTCTAGATACTGTAAATTGTGCGCCACTGTTCCGTTTATAAGAGGTACTCGCAGCTTCTAACAACTGTACCAACCCAGTTTCTTTTTTTATATCTGCAGTTACGAATACCGCATGTAGGTAAGCGCAAGGTCATCCTTCCAGTCAATCGCCTGTTCACCTGTACGTAACCTCCCACTAGGATTTTCAGAAAATACAAAGTCGTTGCCGAGGTTTTCATTGCAAGACTTTTTGGAAGTTGGCATATTTTCCCTGCAGTTGTCCTCGTGTATCCCTCTTTTCCTCCCTCGCGCAAATACAGCTCCAGCAAAAGCTCGTTTATACGAAGTGATGACTTCGCTCGAATTTGTACATGAAATCGGAAAGTTCGTAAAATCCAGAAAGACTTCTTTGGGGCCTTGGTAGTAATAATAACTGTTGTGTTTCTACGCACCAAACACACGATGCGAGTATGAGGGACTCCGTGTTGGAGCACTCCGGGGAATCTTGAACATCTGGTGTTTTTTTTAACGTGGACCCTAATTTAAGTACGCGGGCCTCAAGCATTTCGCCTCCATCGAAATGCTGTCGCCCCCACAGGGAAACTACCGCGCAGAACCGTTGCCGGGAGTGGGGGGCTGGGGGGGGGGGGGGGCGCTTCAAACTCCCCGAAAATTTTCGATTTCGCTTGTGCATATAAACGCACACACATACAAATGCGCCTACGAACATATATAAATTATTTTTGGAGAAAAACAGCGCGAAAACTGCCGACAAAAAAGAGAGAGAACACAACGCTGCACTCCCAACTGAAACTTTATTGGAAGGTAACATGAATTTACAGGCGTAAAACCGCGCATATCAAGTGAGGTCAGCTTCGGAAACAAACATTTATATGATACGCTAATGACTAACTGATATGCTCATCAATACCCGCACGTGGTGTGCGCCACGTGCGGTTTCACATCCGGGTTTTCAAACACCGTTGTACTGTTTGAATACTATGACCAGTTCACACGTGAATACTCACACGTGAAGACTTTTCGCTTTAGCAAGTGACGTGGATCTCGTATAGCCCAGCTTCAGTGACGTTGCACAAAAGTTCTCTTTTATTGTTGAGGTGTATCACTTAATATTCTTTCTTTTTTGCTTTTTCTCGCCCATAGCAAAGCAATCATATGGTCCGCGTAAATGCTTGTTCTCGTCACGTGCCTAGATAGCCGAGAGGTTATGACGGTTGCCTTCAAACCGTGGGTGCCCAGGGTGCAATCTTGCCTCGCCAAAAAAAGCTTAATTTCGTTGTATTTTTTTTTCCTCCTCCTTTCCTTCCTGCTGGCCACTTGAGGAGATGAGTTTTCGGTTACCGCTCGCCCTTTCTTCTTTCCTGGTTCCTTGCCTCGGTGCTCCTCGTTTTCCTCTCCCACCCCAGACTCCACCTTACTTTCCCACCGCTCTCCGTCCCTCTCTTTCCCGCCACTATCTCCATCCACCATATTCACTTTCCCTCACACCTACGGTACTCGATACCACCACGGTCATCTTGTGGTTATTCTGCTCGTCTGCTGACCCGAAGGTCGCGCCATCGAATAGCGGCCGTGGCTGCCGTATTTTCGATGGAGGCGAAAATACTTGAGACACTTCTATTTAGATTTAGGTGCACTTTAAAGAACGCCAGGTGGTCGAAATTTTTAGAGCCCTCCACCAAGGCGCCTCTGGTAGTCATATCGTGGTTTTGGGATGTTAAACTCGGACAATTATCATTAGAATGCGTATTATCAGCCCCACTATAATATCTTATTATATTGTGCTGCTTGCCCGATTTCTGTGGCTCATACCCGGCCGTTTTCTGCAACGCCGGCCTTACTCTGAGCTTAAACAGCAGCGCTATTAAAAGTGGGCGTGTAGCCCAGTGGTCAAGACATTCGTCTTCGGAGTGTGCGCTTCCGTATTCAAATCCAGCTCTCTCAAGCAATTTTATTAGTGACACGAGCACCGAGTAACGTCCTTGTTTCCCTTACAAACATATCCGGCCAAGCACTCTTCGTTTCCGAATATTCAATTCAGTTCAGCTTCATTTCTGGAATATCCTGAGGAGACAGAGGCTGTAGACTTTAATCGCCTGACTGTGGCCTCTTGCCCCCCCCGGAGTGCGTAACAAGCGCAATAGAGAAAGCAACACAGTAACGTTTAAAGTTATACATATGTAAAAAATAAATTACGCACAAAATGAAATGGCTGTCGTATGATAAAAACCGTGTTGCTTACTACGATTCAAAGTGCCGATCACGATCATACAAAGCGGGGGATAATAGTAAAACAAAAAACACACAAACAAAGGAACAAAAAAAAAACGCACACAGACATACACGCAGAAAAAATACTTTACATTTCCCTACATGAAAAATGTGTCAGGGCAATTTCCTATGTCCTGCTTATATTTTTTCGCCGCTGCTCATATTGATTAGCAACAAAGAAGATGTCCATCAACCGTAAATATTGATAAATTCGGCTGATATTTATAAACCGAATTCAGTATTATTCAACCGTCTTCACAAAATCCATTGTTCTTTTTTCAAAAGCTATAATGATGCATATGATATTGCAGCCTAACTTTGTTTATCATTAGAGCCAATTAACTATTCGGCTCGGCTATCCCTGGCTATCTTCTCCTGCAAGTGAATGTGTAACAGGCAGGCTCATGCGATTTGAGCAGGATGTGCGTGATGCCTTAGTTTTTAAGTAATAAAGGGAGAAAAAATGTAACACAAGCTTAGTACTGAGCAGGTGTCTATATCAGGAAAAAGACTAGTATTGGTTCATACTTTATGCAACTGCCGGATGTGTAATTTGCAACAATTCTCTATATTTTCTTTTCTTTGTTTCATTTTGCACATGCCATTCCTTGGTGAAACCCGTGACGCTGGTGTGGCCACTTCTGTGGGTGTGCTGGGCCAAGGAGCTATTGAAAAAATAAAAAAACTTGGCAGATCCCAAGTACAATGGGGATCGATGTTATGCGAAGCATGCGGACTCAAGGTGACTGCATTGAATATTTTTATTGAGCGAAACGTTAAGAAATGACGTTAAAGATATGCACAAATGTTGTACGCAGAGACATATGTTCAACAATCGCATATGTTTCATATAACCAGTTATTTACAGTTGCGTAACGATGCCAACAGAAACATGGGTATTACCAACACCAGAAGTGGTAAGCTGAGGAGTGGGTATCACGGTTAGTACAGGGCCTTCCGTCGAGCAGCGCGACAAGGAGCGCCGAAGGGAAGGAGCGAGGAGGACAATTTACGGCGACAAAGCTCCGAGCAGACGGTCGGTATGTAAACAGACACACATGAGGAACGTGGAGGTTCTTGCTTGTGCAACACGGCACGCATGCGACTCTGGGGGAAAAGTCCCAAGTCCCTATTTGCGACTCAGCGATACCTTTGCGAGCGATACATTCGTCGGCTGCGAACACCACCTATGAACATGTGTAAATTTCATGTCACCGCTTAAAGAAGCACTGACATGAAATGTACACATGTCAATATTTTTGTATCCACGAGTAGTTATCGACCCCCTAGTAGCGATTCGCAACCCAAAATGCAACTGAGGGACGAATAACTATCCGTTTTAGTTATTTATATCACCGGTATTTAGCACGATTCAAAACGACCGGCAAGCCCGCCATTTTTAGCGCTAGCCGCGCTACCTCGCGGTCATCACCAGGTCGCGCCCCAGCTGACCACTTCTCCACAGAAAGGAGTGACGTGAGGCTGAGCTGCTCCCGCTAACATTTCGTTTGTTAGGCGTACACGTTCAGTCATGGCTTGTCACCAGCATTGCCGTCGTCGCCGTAAAAAAGTGTCGACTAGTGTTGAATACGACAGTCTGGAGCTTGAAATCACCGCGATTCGCGGCGTCGCGAATCATTTTTGCTTGATCGACGCTTTGCAGAACATCAATCCCAATATGGACGCCGTTCCCAGCAGCAACGAGGAGGTGCCCGGGTACGCATGATTCGGCCATGCTCGCTCATGTGTCTCAATCAACTTATATTGGGGAGTTTTGGCGTGCAGAACATTCCCGTATGCGCAAAGGTGTCAGGGGAATATCGGCATAGGGAATGCACACCAGCGGATAAATAGAATACGTTGGGTTTCTACAATAACAATTCTGTGCTTGCCAGGTTCTTCTTTGAGCCTCCAGATGGCCCCACCTATCCGGCCTCTCACGGTTACGGCGGCAGTAACCCGGTATTACGCGAGCGCAAAGAAGTCTACGGACGAACTAAAATTCGCTATTAACGATACCTGCATGCTTGTTAGCGATGCCATTTATATATACGCTACTCCATTTTGATGGCCTGTGGTCGTGTTGACATGTACCATACGTGTAATGAAAAACAACACACTCATTGCGCTTTTTCCGCGCTTCCAACCAGACAACTCATTTTAAAAGCAAAAAAAGTGGGGCGCACTACGGAACAGGGACAAAGCAGAAGACGACAACACAGGCGCACACTCGCAACTGGAAGTTTATTGAAAAGGAAACACATATATAGCTTGCAACATTACCACGTGGTACAGTTTCTCTCGCCTAAATACCCGAAAGACTATCCCCGTTGTACACAACTTCTTCAAGGCGCATGCGTCCAACCGGAAAAATTCGAAGAAAAAATAAAAAATAAAAAAATAAAAAATAAAAAGATAAACAATTTTTTTTTTTAGTGCAGCGTGTTAATCAAATAGGAGTACTCTTTCTCTGTTATGGCAATAGACGGGTGGCTGACACATCTTTCCCCGCATCTCTTGATGTGGAAGGCTTCTATTAATTCACGTGTGGTTTTATCTCGGTGTCTAGATAGAACGGTCGCGTCAACAAAAAAGGGTGAGCACCCGCACGTGGTGCAATGCTGCGCCAAGTGGGCACCTTCTCCTGACGCCACCGCTCTGTTGTGCTCCTGTAAACGAATATTTAAGCAACGGCCAGTTTGGCCGACGTACACCCTGCCACATGACAATGGTATCATGTACACTGCAGCTCACAACGGTTCCCCGACATGCTGACTGACGAGCACACGTCGAATCATGCTCTATTCTTCCGCCTTTCTTTTATTGGTCGTTTGCGTCTTGTAATTTATGAAATCCTTCAAAGCGTTGCGATGAAGATCAGACATGGAGTGAGAGTATTTCCAGGCGTCGGTGCCAGTCGGCGCCACGATAACAACACACGGATCGCAGACGTCATCGCTACTAGCGCGTCGTCACTCAGGATGGTAT
Organism: Rhipicephalus appendiculatus; assembly: GCA_030522465.1. Lineage (NCBI taxonomy): Eukaryota > Metazoa > Arthropoda > Arachnida > Ixodida > Ixodidae > Rhipicephalus > Rhipicephalus appendiculatus. Next base: position 5,967 of record JALIZH010019629.1, on the reverse strand, counting down.
GTATGGAATGTATCACACCGAACACGTAGCACTAGTGTCGATGTCGCAGGGCACTCAATTTCCCGTTGAGCTTTCGTACGCTGTTTGCCATCGAAATAAAATAACTTCCACGCGACGGACGCCATTCAAATTTGGCCAAGAAGACCTATGCATACCGAGCAATCGAATGAAGGGCTCGATTTTGAATTTTAATGTCAGTGCCCCTTTAAAGTTCAAACAATACCAGCTGCCGTGAGCACTACAAGTGCCCCACTCCGTTAATGTTGCTAGCGTGCATAAGTTAAAGCAACACGTAACAAACAGGCCCTGAAGGCACGCAAACCTCGGGTAGTTAGCTTTCATCAATATTCTTAAAATAACGACAGGCAGAGAGGCACGCACTTACCAACGTAAGCAACAAAAACTAGGGAACAGCCCCGCTTTTGAGAGCGGACGCCGCATCGTGCCTCAAACTGCAGCCCATCCAGTCATTATCAAAACCATTTCTCAAAAGGAAAGCGGCTGCAGCGAACGCTATTGAAAGAAATCCGTTGCTCATTCAGCAGTTTCAAATCATAGCTGTTAACGACAATCAAACCAGAAGGTCGCCTCCTCAGGCAACTATATATAATAGTGAATGCATAAATACCTGTGGTAGGCATAGATGTTGAAGAAGTGTTAGCCACCTTTTTTTTTTTTTTTTTTTTTTCATGACGAGGCTCACCACTTTGAGCAGCAATAAACGGGCGCACTCGCTGCTCCTTGATGCTTCGATGCAGTTGGCGTTTCTAATTCTTCGCACTTGCTCGTCGTCTGCTTGTGTATAGTCATGTTTAGAAAACTTCGGTTTAAAGCTTTACCTTGGAATAATTGTAGCTGGTTATAGCTTTGTTCAGAAACACGTTTGTGTTTACTATTGCGGACAACTGGGGCCACGTTATTTTATTTTTATTAGGCTTAATGGTCTCTTCAAGTACCGCTGCTCCCAGGTTCGCTGCAACCGTTTCGACTGTAGTGACACTTCATGACCCAGACGCCAAGCTTTCATCATGCCTCTGGCCTGGCGAGATTCAACCAATAGGCGGTGGCGTGGCGCGGAAGGGGGGATAGAGGTCGGGAGGAAAGGAAGTAGTTCCTTGAACTTAGAAAAAAAAAAAAAGAGGTGCAGAAACCACGGAAGCGGCCTCGCCTTTTCTCTGATCAGCTCACCTCCACACTGAAGAGTTCGTCCGTTGGAAGAATAAAATAATTCGGCGGCTTGTAGATTATGTTCACTCATATATTTATTTATTGGTTTACACTAGTATAAATGCGAGGAATAAAGTGTACAAACGCATCAATATATCTACTTTGTTTATCTATGCATAGTCTAGTAGGTCCAAATGTACTATCCAGTGAGTCGTGACGTCGCCTTTCATGCTGGAGCATGCCGCATTGTTAAGGTCATGCAGTACTTTTGGATACTTCAGGAGGAGAGAAAAATTCTATAACTTCCGCTGGAGTTACGTACTTCATGTTCAGATTCCTCGTTCGGATAAAAAAAAAAGAAACAGTGGTGTGCCGCAATTATTGCGCAGCGGTGGCGTCGTGATTATTCTTGGGACTTCGATGATGGCGCACAGCGGTGAGAGCGAAACAGGTCTACTTGACAGAGGGACGAACGGAGGGATAGTTTTCTCACACAGGCGGCATAGAAATGCGCACGCATTTAAAACACTTCTGTGCTAAAATTAAAAAGAAATTCTGAGCTTTTCTTATTTATTTCAACAAGTTCATTTACATCGGGTTTGGTGCCAAGTGAAACTATTCTTATGATTAACGACATTGTTTAAGTGTCGAGAAAGTCATCTATTCAGTATCATTCAAAGAGGCGTTGAAGCAGCACAGATTTCCCGCAATGCTTTTCGGTTGACTTTGCCGTTGTCGGTCTTCGGCAGCGCTTCTAGAAAGAAAACGCCTCCATGGAGATGCTTGTGCACGGCGAGGTTTCCTGCGGAAAAAGACCTCTGCCTATTAGGTACGTCATGGCTATGATAACTGGACATCACATCCATTAGTAAGATTCTTGCAACGATAGCCGTAGCTTATGTTTCACAAGAAGAGTTGTTTTGCTATCTTACTTGTCGCTTGTCGTTCCGGGGTATCATGTCTATTGGCATCGAGATCGAACAGAGTCGGCACCTAGCGGCGAGCGGAAGAAACCCTGTAGTGTGGATAGCTCCTTCAGTCATCTGCTAGCCACAATGTGTTCGCACGTGTGCGAATGTGATGCGCGTCCTGAGAGGGTGGCTTATTCCGCTGTGTAAGCACAGTATCAAATGCTGGTGCGGAAGCCTACACGGCATACACAATCTTTTCGCCTTCCGAGGCTTATCTGCACTCTGATAAGTGAGTGCATGCACATGTTGGTTTGGCGCTAGATGTGATCGTCGTACCGTCCATTCGCCAAGATCATTTCAATGGGGGTGCCGCTTTGCCGTTCAAGCACGTCACATGGTGCATATGGCGTCGTCCTAAACAAAAGCAGTACTAAATATCCAGGTGTGAATGCAGAATTTTAGCGACCCTATCTCGTGAAATGTCGGTGATTTCGAAATCATTGTACTACCGCAAAGGAAAAACGAAAAAAAAATTGACGGCAGATCCACGAGGTGAATGATGATGAGATTGGGCGAAGCTCCTGGAAGTAATCATCGGTTAAACCGTGAAATTTCTTCCGTTAATTCGCCCGATAAAATTGACGTGAAACGATTGATTAAATGTTTTATCAAACTTTTATTGCTGGTTTCCGTTGTCCTTTCATTATGAGCGCTTTGTGGTCGGTGAAATGTAAGCTAATTGGTTCTTGCATACGAGCACACACCGACGGCAACAAGCATCGTCAACTACAAACCTGTATCGCGATATGGTTTTGATTATAAAACCATTGCTTTAGAAAACACCTGGTGTCTTTCGTTAAGCAGCTGGCGTCTTTTCGTTTTGCTTTAGAAACATCTGGCGTCTTTTCGTCTTGCTTTTAGAAAACATCTGGCGTCTTTCGTTGGTTTATTTCATCAATCAACGGCGTTTTGAACAAAATTTTTATTGTTCAATCACGCACAGGAGAAATCTCACCAGGCACTACCTTGGAGGTAAACAATGACTGCTACTGGGAATGAGAGACAGCAGAAGTCGGCTTTTAACACTTCTACTTCTACTAACGTTTCCTACTGGAACATGCCAATGGCTGCTAATGGGGAATGAGAGACAGAAGAATTCGGCTTTTAGTTAACGCGCACGCTGCGAATTTTTTATTGTTCAACAACGCACAGGAGAAATCTCCCACCGGCACCACCTTGGAGGTCAAAGCGTAAGACTGGTTACGCACTACGACGAGGGACGAACGGGTGCCGCTTTAAGGAGCTTCGCCCCTAAAAAATCACGCCATATCCACGAAGTGAATGATGATGAGTGGGCGAAGCTCCGGAGGTAATCTGGTAAACCGTCAATCCCCGTAAATTTTGCCCACTCGATGGGGTAGATGATGATTTTGTTCAAGAGCTCTAGGGACCAAAAGGAGGAGGTTCCCCTGAGTTTGTTTTCCTCATCAGCGTCATCGTCATCGTTATCACGTGTAGTGGGTACATTCCACTATACTGGAACGCGCTTATTCTTCATGGTCATCAGGCGTCATCTTTATCACGTGGAGTGGGTACATTCCACTATACGTGGCTACCTACTACTACTACATACTACAAAGGAGGGACAGACCCACACCCTAAGGAGCTTCGCCCCTAAAAATGCGGACGCGTATTTGGACAAGCAGAAAAGCAGAGTGCACAATGTTCTCCTACAACTCATTACGGAGAAAGACAGGCCTTCATTTTTTTAGGGACGAAGCTCCTTAGGGTGTGGGTCTGTCCCTCCTCTGTAGTAGTAGTAGTAGTAGGTAGGTAGGTAGCCACGTGTAGTGGAATATACCCACTCCACGTGATAAAGATGACGATGACGCAGTATAGTGGAATGTACCCACTACACGTGATAAAGATGACGATGACGCAGTATAGTGGAATGTGCCCACTACACGTGATAACGATGAAGTATAAGCGCGTTCCAGTATAGTGGAATGTACCGAATGTACCCACTACACGTGATAACGATGACAATGACGCTGATGACCATGAAGTATAAGCGCGTTCCAGACCACACATTCTCTTTCTGCCATGGATGAAAACGATCGTTTTAGCAGCCCCTCTAAAAAAGACGTAAATTATCAGTTCAATTGCGCGAGAACAATGCTACTGTAGTATAGGCAAAACGCAAGCTAAACACGTACAAATACAACAGGAAAAAGCATCAGACACAGTGCGAAAACACTGGACTGTCACCGAAGGCCAGCACACCATTCATTGGCAGATTGCGCTTACCTCACAGGCAATAGGAATGTTAGGCCGGCTTCGCGCATTAATCTGCCGATGGAAAGCTTATATACCACCATTAGGCTGCCATCAACGCACTTTATCTACCGACAATCGGCTCAAACCGCTCACAACGAAGCGCCGGTGTGTGCATTTGTATACGCGCCGCCGACCGTCTATCCACACTACCGCCGCGACGCTGCTTCGTCCTATAGGTAGATCTCGCCGCCAATAGTGTTTTTGGTATCAAGCAAGTACTGAAATCGTACGCTTCCAAGTGAAGGCGTGGTAGCGACTCTTCAAACTAGTGAGGTACCACTGTCAGAAAACTAAATGCGGAATTTGTGACGTAAAACAATTTTATGCTGGTAATAGAATATAAGCTGGCTTTTTCCTTCCCGAAACCATGATACGATTATGAGGGACGCCCGAGGGCCACCTGCTGTTATTTAACGTGCGCCTAAATCTAAGCACACGGGCCTCTAGCTATTCACCTCCATCGCAATGCGGCCGCCGCGGCTGCGATTCTATCCCGCAGTCTTCCAATGGGTTCTGATATGGACCTGTTTGTCATCAGTATATTTTACACCCAATATAGCATACCGTAAGATTGTTTTATACTAAGTTTTATTGCTCTACAGTGGCTGTAAATTTCATGTGGACTTTTTAAATTTCTTTGCGTACTGCAGACACTTTGAGCGTTTCTATCTATCTATCTATCTATCTATCTATCTATCTATCTATCTATCTATCTATCTATCTATCTATCTATCTATCTATCTATCTATCTATCTATCTATCTATCTATCTATCTATCTATCTATCTATCTATCTATCTATCTATCTATCTATCCTGTCTGTCTGTCTGTCTGTCTGTCTGTCTGTCTGTCTGTCTGTCTGTCTGTCCGCCTGCGTCTGGGTGCTCTCGGGATCACCTCCTTAACTTGGGGTGGACCAAGTTTAGTATGGGGAGGGTAAGAGGATTTCACGATTATGATTGTCTGGTCATGACATGAATAATGTGAAAATCCCGTCGCGTACGACGTCAAACAATTTCCACCAGACGTGTGTGGCACATACCAGTATACCACTGGCCGTGGTATGCGGGTATGCGCCAGAGGTGTTTGGCAGTTTGTCTAGCGGGGAACAGCGAGAACAGACATTAGTAATTTATATGTGAAAGCGTCAAGAAAAACCGACATATCAGACCCAAGCGTTCTGCGTGGCAATCAAGTATGCTACCATAGAGCCGCGCCAGGTTTCGGAACTGCTTTGGAAAAAGACTCTATGCAGACGCAATGTTGGTGAAACGTGAATTGTGGTTGCAGTGCTGCCCATCTAATTTTATAAACATTACATATGTACTGCAATGATACAGGCGTCGCGTCCGGTTAGCGTTCATTGTAGCTAAGCACCATCCACTGAAGGTGGTCTACGTAGCACTATCCAGGGCTAGCATCCTCGCAAGCACAAGCGCAACATTTCAGCTTACCGCTTCTCGTGTTGGTAATACCCATATTGCTCTTGGCATCGTTACGCAGTTGTAAACGACTGGTTATATAAAACATAATCGACTGTTGAACATGCATGT
>JALIZH010019628.1:32500-47728 GCA_030522465.1 Rhipicephalus appendiculatus | reverse complement strand
CGAAAGCCTTTAATGTCTCATGCTCACGTCTGTCTGTCTGTCTGTCTGTCCGTCCGTCCGTCCGTCCGTCCGTCCGTCCGTCGGTCCGTCGGTCCGTTTATCTGTCCGTCTGTCCGTCCGTCTGTCCGTCCGTTTGTCCGTCTGTCCGACCGTCCGTTCGTCTGTCCTACCATCTGTCCCTCCGTCCGTCCGTCCGTCCGTCCGTCTGTTCATCCGAGCTCTGGCACGGAATCAGGTGGCCGCCGGGGTGCGCAAACGGACGGCGGTCGCGTCGGACTCTATACAGTGCTCGCGCTTTGCTTGTGTAGCGTCGCTGTGCCCAGCCATTGCAATCATTCTGACCGGCGCCGTCTCAATGGACACATGCGTCCACGGCATACACTTTCGAATTTACAAAGGGTCCGTCAGTTTAAGCGCTGGAACGCGGATGGCGTTTGCACGATGCGCAAAGCGCGAGAAAATACTAACGCATGCGAACGGAGGAAGATTAGCCTCGCGTCTCGCTGCGATTCGCGGTAAAAAAATTAAAAAAGAAAACACGCACACATTCGGTTCGTGTGTTATCCCACTGAGAGTGTAAAATATAAAAGACATGGCATAGTCAGTGGAATGGCCACACGCTTTCGCTGAACACACTTTGGAATGTACAAAGTGTCCAATTTTTTTCAGGGTGCCGAAAAGGTTCATGGAAAGACCGCTGCTTCATTGAACCGATAATGGTCGAACCCACTTATAACGATGTGAAGCTGCTGCACCGTCAACTTTTGTGTGTATTCTGTGGTGAAATAACCCGTTTACAGCAATGCCCGAATGCCGCATTATCGGTTATAACAATGAATTCTGGCTGTGGGGTGTCAGTGCCGAAAGGTAAGGAACGCAAAAATCCTCGAAAAAAAAAGAACAAAATAAGAAATTTCACTGCGTAAGCCCCCCCCCCCCTCCCCCCGCCCCCCATAGGCGTGCGCACGAGGGGGGGGCAGAGGGGGGGCGGCCGCCCCCCTTAGTTACCTAAGGGAGGGGGGGCGCAAAGTCTGCCCCATACATTGACTTAGTAGGGAGGGGGGGGAGGGGGGGCGCTGCGATGAGCCTTCGCCCCCCCTGCCCCCCCCTGAAGGGGAACCCTGCGCACGCCTATGCCGCCCACAACCTCAACAATCGACATCCCCCCCCGTGCCCCTTCGGATTCACAATATGCTTCACCGCACAACGCTCCGTCATTGCGGCAAAGCTACTAAAAATCCTCTACGGCGTGGAAGCTGGGGTGGCTTCTGTTCATACAGTTTTGGGCATGCAATTTCACTAAAAAGTTAAGACTTGCAAGAGTTTCGGCGTCCCATACTTCAGACATTGTCATACATTGCCTCTATGGGTCTTGTGGCGGTCCCGTGAAAGCGTCCGAATTTTCAGTTGTGTCCGAAAAATCGGCAGCTTTGTCATCCTTATCATTGGTGTTTGTTGGCATATCCCATGCAATATTTTAGTTTTCTCACAACAGCCTACCACCCCCCACTTTGCATTTTCTCGTGCGAACCGTTCATTAGAATTATCGGTTATAACAATGAAAATTTCGTGGCACTTGAGTATTGTCATAAGTGGAACGACTGTAGACGAAAAGTCGTTTGCTGAAGCGTAGGTCTCGTTTCGCAGCCAAGAGGTCTCATGCCACCAAGCCGGCAGCAATCAAAAATCCCCACTATAGTGCATATTACGCAAAGAACCGTCTTATTTTAAACTCTGTTTAATTTTCTTCTTTGGATAGCATAACGCAGCTCTTCGGGATCGCTAGCAACGGACACTTTCTCTGTCCGGCGGTGAAAAGAATCAAATTAGAAGAATCCTTACATCAGCCAGCCCCTGCTATCCCAACCTTAACTTCTTGTTTGCGATAGTACGCGTTTACCGCGTTGAGTCCGTGATGCGTTTATTAAGGAAATAGCACCGGTGAAGCGATCAGCGGTCGGTAACGGAGCAAGCACAAGCACCAACAACAGTCCTCGTCTTCGTCTTTCGCTGGCACTGCTGTCTGTGCCCTATCCATTCTACACAGACAATATTACGAGAATGGAGAACGCGACGTATTCATTAAACAATATAACCTAATGACATTGTTTTCATGCGCGAAAGCGTCAACTCGGCGTGAAGAGCGTGTGACACCACACTGATGGATCCTATGCCGTGTGAGCTTATTTGGCTGAGATATGCGCTGACGCTTAATTGACGTAGGCTGTACGTATGTATAGCGCACGTCGGTGTCATCAAACGGTATACGCCTCTTGATAGAGTCCCCGTAAAGCTGTGGCCATTAGACACGTGTTGAGGTTGTTACGAGCACCGGCTCTAGCGGGTTTTCTCCCTCAAGCGACCGCAAAAGTGTTGCAGCGTACAGTAATCACGTCCGAATGGGCTTCACCCCCGACGGTTACACGACCATGTGTCATTACAGAACGTGACTGCAGCCATAGTTGACTTGTCGTAGCTAATTTTCTGTTTGTCTGGTAGCTTATTTTTTCCTTCGGAGATTAGAAGAACAGGGATGGGTGCGTCACCAGTGCATAAAATGCCATTTGTTTTGTGGGAAGGACGAGAGCATGAAGTGCGAGGTCCTAAATATTCATTACAATCAGATTTTTGTGTGAGTAAATACTATTTTAATAATAAATACGTTCGACCCCGAACTACGGCTTGCTGGATAGGGGTCTTAAGTTCTAGCGTCTGACGTTGCATAAAAAAATGTCGTACTGCCATTAAAAAAGAAAAAAAAAAGGTTCAAGCACTTTTTGTTCGATTCCTTCATTTTTGCATCAGGCAAGTGACTACAGGCCAAACAGAGATAAAAACATTTGCTCCATGGATAACGCTACTTAGACGTTTTCTGTAGAACAGCCAACGCGTTCTGACTACTGCGCAGGCGTGTCACAAGACACGGTTTTCTCCACAGCTCATGAGGAGACCTCTGTTAAAGAAAGAAAGAGAAAAGGAGGCACATGTGCGTGAAAGGGGCCGATGACGACGCCATTGAAAAGCGCGTCGCATCCCACTATGCCTCCAGGGCACGGTGTTCGTTTGATTCGTCGGCGTCCTGTTCGTCTTGTTTATCTTTCTCTCAGTCATCGCAGAACCCGAGGCGGCCCCCAAATACGCCTTGTCTTTGTTCGATCTCACTCCCATTCACAACAATGCGCCTCAAGCATTCGGCGGCATCTATTGATACCACACGCGGCCGAGTCACACACAGGGTCCCCCCATTCAGCCCATTTTAGTGCAGCCCTCGCATTGACAAGTAGGCGCGCGGCTCCACCGCAAAGGCGGACCTCCTTAATTGGGGAGTGTCCGCGTGCCGTCTTTGTCGCCATTCAGCATGCGAGCGCGTCTCTCTTTCTTTTTGTCGCTTTGTTGTTCGATCCGTGTTTGGCGCGCTGGGTATTCGGCGGTACAACTCCGTCGTCACAATAGTGGAACGAATGACGTCATGGGTTCCTCTCTTCTCTCTTTCACTTCTGGGCTGTGCACGGCAGCTAAAGGTCTTCGCAAACTGTCCTGAATGCTAATCTTATTAAATCATCCGGGCAGTTTAAGTTTCGACGTCATGAAAGAAGCGGCTTTCTTGTGTGGCGATTGGTTTCTTTAGGTATTACCTCTTTTCTCTTTTTCTATTTTGTTTAAATATAGCTAGCTGAGAAAAGTTCACGGGCACAAATTGGAATATATCTCACCTTAATATTGCTTCATTACACCTGTCACAGTTTACCCTTCTGCTCTCGCGCTGTATCAGTGAAAAAACAAGAGAGAGTGAGAGTGGGAGAATTTAATGGAAGGCAGAGAGGTCTGCCTGAGATAACACGCTCTAGCCTGCTAATCTACACAGGGGATAAGGGGCAGGGGGAAAAAAAATCACAGCATATCCACGGAGTGAATGATGATGAGTGGGCGAAACTCCGGAGGTTCATCGGTAAACCGTGAATCTTCCGTGAAATTCGCCCAGTACATCATCAAAGACGTGACAAACACTCTGTGTATATATACAAGAAATTTATATTTTATTCGTGAGCCGTGATTTTCCGTTTTGTTTTCGTTTCTTCGTTGGTCGTGGTTACCGTTTACATAAGCCGTGGCTTCCGTTCCCCATTCATTATAACGGCTTTATGGTTGGTGAAATGGAGGTAGAGCGGTTCCTGGATGGGTCGTAGTGGAAAGTTTGCAAAGACGAGATCGATGCAGGTTCCTCGGATGGTGGTTGGTTGCATGTGGTCAAACGATATGCATCATCATCATCAGCCTGTCTACGCCCACTGCAGGGCAAAGGCCTCTCCCATGTTTCGCCAATCAACCCGGTCCTGTGCTTTCTGCTGCCACGTTATACCTGCAAACTTCTTAATCTCATCTACCCACCTAATTTTCTGTCTCCCCCCTCACGCGTTTGCCATCTCTTGGAATCCAGTCAGTTACCCTTAATGACCAGCGGTTATCCTGCCGACGTGCTACGTGCCCGGCCCATATCCATTTCTTCTACTTGATTTCAACTATGATATCCTTAACCCCCCGTTTGTTCCCTGACCCACTCCGCTTTCTTCCTGTCTCTTAAGGTTACACCTATCATTTTCCTTTCCATCGCTCGCTGCGTCGTCCTCAGTTTAAGTTGAACCCTCTTTGTAAGTCTCCAGGTTTCTGCTCCGTAGGTAAGTACCGGTAAGATGCAGCTGTTATATACCTTCCTCTTGAGGGATAGTGGTAGACTACCATTCATGATTTGATAATGCTTGCCGAATGAGCCCCATTCCATCCTTATTCTTCTAGTTATTTCACTCTCATGGTTCGGCTCCGTTACTACCTGTCCTAAGTAGACGTACTCCTTTACAACTTCCAGTGTCTCTCCACCTATCGCAAAGCGCTGTTCTCTGCATATGCATGTGAGACCATATGCAAACGATATGCATGTGAGACCATATCACGATGCCATGTGTTGTATGAGCCAACTGTTTTCAGTGATGTCAACGTTACAGTCACCCACCAGTAGGTTAACGGGACACGCTTATTCTTCATCGTCATCAGCATCATCGTTATGACGCATAGTGGGTACATTCCGTGTGCTGTGCCGTGATGGCAGCGTCATCGTCATCGCACAGGGGTGGCTACGACAATAATGGACGGAGGATGGAACGACCCTCGGCGTAAGGAGCTTCTCCCCTAAAAGAGGGATGAAGGGTGACGATGCGGACAGAAGAGGTGGTGCGTATGTACAGTACCCACTTAGCACAGGGATTACCCTACAGCTTAGTATACAGTCCAGTTCTTTTGATAAAACCTAGCACAGTCCTAGTAACAGTTTTTGACACTCTGTGGTCGGACATTGCTGACAAAATGCAACTTTCACTAACTGTTGTTAGTCTGATGCCTGCCAGCGTTGAAGTTAGCTTTGTTCCTTTGTCCAACGTATATATGGCACTCACAAAATATAAGGGCTAAAGTTTTGCGCGCTTGGCAGCGTTGACAGTTCGGTCTGTACGCGCGGCCGATTAGATGCGCGTAGCGTCGAGTGAAGGCAACGCCCAGGCGAATCCAGTGCAGCACACTAGCATATCTTCCGTTAGCCAACCGCAGTGCAGGGAAGAAAAATTGCAGTGTATGCAAAGTATAAGCTAAAAATACTTTTAAAATGCTCTGTGTGGTTTTCGTGCGATGCTCAGGAACACTATTTAAAAAAAATGTGGCGTCGTTAAAAAGAACGCTACATGGCCTCTCTACGAATAAGTGGTGGTCTAAATTTTCAAAAATATCATCATAATTTTATAGAATATACGAAGAACCGTTGCTATATGCATTAAACGTGCGCCGAAGCTGCGCGTATGAATCCTGAGCCTGCTCCCACGCATTATAAAGTGAAGCATAACGCGAAAGAAATGTTGACATGCCCTTTAGGGTCTTCAGTGTACCAGTGTGGCGTATGGTTCTTTCATTTGGTAAACACACTCATTTGGTTCCTGTGTTTATTTAATTTTCACGTTCCATTTCAATTGGTTCACGCCATATGTAAATAGAGTGGCGATTTCAGAAGCGTAGGCGTTCAGAGTTATCCAATTTGAATATATTATGCTTTAGCTGCCGTATCAATAACATTTTCTTAGGACTGGCTGTACAGCCACTGTACAGTCGGCAAGAAAGAGAAAAAAAAGTCAAACAGAAAGAGAAAAAGAAGTAAAAAGAAAGCGGAAGCGAGAAGTAGAGAGAGAGAAAAAAGGAAGAGACAGAAAAATGTAGAAAGAACGCGAAATAGAAAGAAGCAAAAAAAATAGACAGAAAAAGAACTCGAAAGAAACAGAGACAAAAAAGACGCAGAAAGAACAAAGAGAAAGTTAAAGAAAGAGAAGAAGAGATAAAGAAAAAGAAGAAAGGCCGCCCTCCGCTTTTGGGTCCAGCCCCGTGCCACTAGTGCAAGCTGGGCAAAATTTTCTTTTCTTTCTTTCTTTCTTTCTTTCTTTCTTTCTTTCTTTCTTTCTTTCTTTCTTTCTTTCTTTCTTTCTTTCTTTCTTTCTTTCTTTCTTTCTTTCTTTCTTTCTTTCTTTCTTTCTTTCTTTCTTTCTTTCTTTCTTTCTTTCTTTCTTTCTACCTGGCCAGAAAGCAGGGTAGCCCGCCACAACTGCACCCTGTAAACCTCGTGGCCATTTAACGATCATTCTTTGTATTCATCCTTCCATCTGTGATATTTCTAGCTTCCTTTCGCTGCGTCCCTATATTAAATCTCGAAGGATTCTTCGAATCTCATAACGCGACGGCCGACCTCTTGAAGATGATTCACTACATAGGTGGCGGGAGCGCGTGTTTTTCTGCAGCAGTCAAGTGTCGATAAAGCGCGTTCATCACTCGAGAGCTTCGGGAACTCCTTTGCTTTCCTAGTATATAGCTATAAAACATATCGAGTGGATACTCCGGGCGAATACGAGGGAGCTTAATGGCTTGCGTGGACGAGCGAAAATGCCGATATATTACAAATGGGGAAGGAAAAAAAGAAAAGAAATAACCTAAATCTGTCGCATTTTGGAAGCAAACTTCTTGATCAAAATCATATTGCCTATAATACTGCTGGCGAGGCACATGCGGGAACTCTCAAGAAGTCGAGTGCGTCCCTCAGCCACCGGATATTGCGCACCGTGGCGAGGCCGCCGTCTTTCATTGGTTGCTCGAGCTCCTGCTTAGTGCCCAGACACGAAGCGCCAAGGCGGCAGTTCCCGTCTTCCTGCATTGACAGCCCCGCTTCAATAAAAATAGATCATTTCACACACGCCTGCTAAATTCGCTGCGGTGGCACCGATTGCAGGATGCTCGAGAAAGAGATTTCGAAAGTGAATGAAATGAAAGGGAAATTTTCTTGCGGGAGAGTCGGAAGGCATTTTGAATTTTCTGCATGTGTGGTAGGAGAACCGTGCTGCCGAGTCAGGAAGACCTCCTGAGTTATTAATTTTACTTCCTTAGTGCATTGCATTATTCTCACGTACACTTTCTCGGCGTGCCGTCGTGTCTTTTTTCTGTATTTGGTAGAGCCATGAGAGGTCAAATAAAGTGCTCGAATAGTCAGGATAATCGTTGCCGCAAATTCACGCAAATAGTGGGTTTTGATGGGTGTCGTTATGACCTACATCTCATTTGAGTGGTCTATAAAATTATTTATCTTTCATCGGAGTGCACGTTTGCATGTTGCGCGAATGTTATATGTAGTGTTACCATGGCACAGCAATCCAAAAGCTTATAGCAGGCTTTGGTGAATTCCAAATCGAATTCAACGCAACTTTTTCACTCAGGCAAGAATGCTCATTTATATAGAGTGTAGCTTTAAATGTAGGCCTGTCAGATAACCAAAAGACCTTAGGCAGTTTTAGAGCAGGGTATGGAAATATAGCTTTCGTTACGTACTTACGCGGCGTCCGTCACTTCACGTGCGTACCTAAGAGGATAGCGTATGACGCATGCACAGCGGCGATGAAGGCTAACGCAAAGTTTTACGTGCCACGTTCTAAAACGCTCTATTAGGTTAGCGACAAGGCAACGGTTGTATAAAGTGAAAGTCAAACGGTTATTCTCATACTCTGTTTGAGCAGATATGCCGACATGGGTAAATCAACAAATGACTTAAAATGCGCAAGATTTGGGGTTTCAGTTTGATGGTGTGAGTTTATTGTTGGGTTATTGTTGATGCTGCCTGCTCACGGATGTGTTCTGTCCGTTCTGTTTCCGCAGCGTCAAGTCGCGGAGGAAGCGGCGGCCGCGCACCGCGCATCACGGAGCAGCCGGTAGACGTGGTGGTCCGCAAGCACGAACCGGTGACGCTGAGGTGCGGCGCCGACGGCGATCCTCTTCCACGAATCGCGTGGTTCCACGACGGGAGACCCGTACGCAACTCAGCCACGCGCATGGTTCTGCCAGACGGACAGATTTTAACGCGATAGCGTTGAAGAGCTCGTTTCGCAGAAATTCCGGCGTCGGTGTCGGTGTCGGCGTCGTTGGTTGTGAGCGAAAAAATCATCATCTTGTCCGTGACCGAAAAAGCGAGAAAGATGCAAATAAAATAAATAATAAAAATTTCCGGGTCCGAATGGGGATCGAACCTAGGCCGTCTGGGTGACAAGCAGGTGTTCCATCACACAACCACGCGTCTGCTTGAACATACAGTGAAAATAACTTCCTCTGCTTGAAAATGCAGTGGAAATAACTTTCATGCTTTACAAACACACGCGTCTTGTATACAGGCGCCGCAATACAGCATGTATTATCGCAGTAATATTGCATGGTACAGGCGTACACTGCCATCGGTCGTCAGAATATGTGAATATTATGATGGCATCGTGGTTTAAAGCCTGCCGACCATTACAAAAGGCACACACGTTACTGTGCGTATTCCTTTAAGACCACGTAGTGGGTGCATAGCAAGTTCTAAAACATTTCACGACCATAATTTCTCGTGGTTAAAGCGTGCTACCCATTACATAGTATGCACTAAGTAGTTGAAGTACGCACCAGGGACAGTCCTCGAGAATGCCATTTGTTGCAATGACGGTGAAAAAAATCACAGCATATCCACGGGGTGAATGATGAAAAGTTTGGGGCGAAGCTCGTGAAGCAATCATGGTTACACCGTGAAATCTTCAGTGGTTTCGCCCAGCAGTAATCAAAGCGATTACTGCTGGGCGGCCTCCTTGGCGCGCACCATCTCGGGATCGCGTCGCGCCGCGACGCGATCCCGATCCCGAGACGCGGGGTCGGGACGCGACGCGACGCGGGATCGCGTCGCGACGGCCTCTCGAGCTCGCACCTCGGGATCCTGCCAACGAGCACGAGCCGGAGCGGCGCGGCCTTCCGCACCCAGCGCTCTTCGTCGTCCATGGTCCGCCAAGCAGCATGATCCGGCAAGCGCACTCGTACGGCGACGATCCGGGAAATGAGATATAGCGGGCGCTCGCCGCCCGGCGCAACCCGCGGGCAGCAGCCAATCGGAGAGCAGCTGCACCGCCAACGCCATCTAGCGTACCTTCACCCAACCGCCATATTGTACGCATGTCTATGGGACAGCGCCCTCTCGGAAACAAGACGAAAAATGGAATGCCTACAGCGCCATCTAGTATATCGTCACCCAACTGCAGTTTGCATGCATCTCTATGGGACAGCGCCATCTATGGGAGACGCGACGGCGGGGGTACGCCGGATTAAGGGACGCCGATCGACGACCGACCAGGTGATGCTATAAGGAGCTTCGCCCCTAAAAATTGAAGGACACTTTGTACATTCCAAAGTGTGTTCGGAGAAAGCGTGTGGCCATTCCACTGACAGAAAGACGGACGGAAAGACCGACGGACGGACGGACGGACGGAGAGACGGACGGACGGAGAGACGGACGGATGGACAGACAGACAGACGGACGGAGAGACGGACGGACGGAGAGACGGACGGACGGACGGACAGACAGACAGACGGACGGACGGACGGACGGACGGACGGACGGACGGACAGACAGACAGACGGACGGACGGACACCGGACGGACGGACGGACGGATCGACAGATGGACGGACGGACGGACGGACGGACGGACATCCGGACGGACGGACGGACAGACGGACGG
Organism: Rhipicephalus appendiculatus; assembly: GCA_030522465.1. Taxonomy (NCBI): domain Eukaryota; kingdom Metazoa; phylum Arthropoda; class Arachnida; order Ixodida; family Ixodidae; genus Rhipicephalus; species Rhipicephalus appendiculatus. The sequence continues at coordinate 37,621 of JALIZH010019628.1, read as the reverse complement.
ACGGACGGACACCCGACGGATGGACGCCGGACGGACACCGGACGGACACTGGACGGACGTGAACATTGTGCCCCCCCTCTCGGTGACTAGGAGGAGACGCCTCCCCCCTTGACCCCCCCCCCCCCCCCCCCCGTGCGCATGCTTATGGATTCCGCGACCATTCGCATAGGTGAGGTCATAGGTAGTCAAAGCGCAAAGCCACTTCAGGTCCCTAATCAAAATTTTTCACGATATTGACAGTGCAAACAGAATGCGACTGTAACCTATGTAATTGCTCATAAAAACTCAGCATCTCTTGAACAGCATGCACTCACCCACGCCTGCTCATGTATGCAGGCATGCTCGCATACGCAATAGGAGCAAGAGCGCGCGTAGTTTGGCGTTTTACGGCCCTACCCGATGCGTCGTTACCGCGCGACAAGATAGGGCGCATAATCGGCGTCAAAAATCCTCGTCGCTTTTCGCGCGAACGGGATTCCCTTCTCGGTCAGGGTCGGCGGTGATAATAAAAGAAAAAGAATACTGAACGGATGGCTGGTGCTGGTGCCATTATTGGGCGCCGATAAGCGGACGGGCGTAAAAGCGGCTTTGAACTCGGACGCCCTTTTCGTGTCGTACGCGCGCGTTGCGATCGCTTTTTACGACGCCGCCGGTGGCGACCTGCCTGACTGGCTGTGTCCTGCTGTTCGCTGCCTTTGCAGCCACTCATCGCTACACGCCCACTCCAAAAGAGAGAGAGACCACTGGCCTAATCTCATTCGGCATGCCGGCCGCGAAGAAAGCTTGTTCTGAGCATATACTGTGGCGGGGACATGAGTACATGAACGTAAGTACATATATATGAAACACCTCGCGGTGGAACGAAAGCGATTCGCGTCTTGTGAACGTCGCGAATGCCGCCGCCGGGCTCCAGACGCCTCGCGTATCTTTTATGCCGCCGACACTGCAATGCATCGTACCCGGAAAGTCACCTCGTGGGATGACCAGCCGTCGCGAAAATAGCTAGCTTGACAAGCTCGTGTCAGTTTCGCAAAAAAAAAAAAAAAAAAAAAAAAAAAAAAAAAAAAAAAAAAAAAAAGAAAAGAAAAGGAAAGTGACGCGGAATTCCTAATCCAATGCGTATAACTCGCGCAATATCGGTTGCACTGCACCTAGCACTAAGGTAGGCAAGGCTATCAAGAGAGGAATGCGCAAATCTCTCGTTTGAGCATGATGTGGTATTTCAAATTATTCGATGACGGAGGGAGACGTGACAAGAATTGGCGTAATCTCGCAGGTTTGTTTTCCACACTAATAAAAAAATCTGTATACCAAACCACGATGCAGATATGTGCTCGCTACAGCACAGATATTTCAGGAGGCTATGCGAATATTTAGAAGTTTATGAAACGTGACACCGCCGTCATTCGTCCCAATGCACCTTGTAACTGTTTCATGCATGTTCGCAAGCAGTCGTTTCAAGAAAGATGCCCGATGCCCTCCTTCCGGTGAAATAATTTTGCATGGTTAGTCATATGAAGCAAATTACTCGAATCCGTGTGAATTCAGAAGACTTAGTTAATACAAGGGGTATAATTTTATTGTTTGTTTCTTTATACCACTTTATTTCAATACACTCCCGGCAGATGATGATGAAAACATTTTTTTTATTTAAAAATAAAGAAAACGGGGAGGGTCCCTATTCCGGGACACCTATGACAACCTCTGCGACAGCCCGGACAGGCTGAACGAGCGCCCAACAGACCTCGGGAGCGCCGTCGCGAAGGGTGCCTTCCAACTGCTCTGACGTACGGGCTGACCGAAAGATTGGTGGGAGGGGAGGGAAGTAGGCAGCGGTGCACTCGACGGTGACGTGGAAGGTTGTGGGGGGTAGCGCCACATCCTGGACAGGTGTCGGTGTAGCGAGTAGGGTATATGTTATGCATGAAGTGCAGATTTGGGAAAGTTCGGGTCTGCAGCCGGCGAAGCGCGACAGCCTCCTCTCGTGTGAAGGACTCTGGTGGGAGTTGGTATCGCCGTAGAAACGGCCCAGACAGCGATCCAGTTTCCGACGCTGCGTTCATGATATATTTTGCACAATATCCCCGTGTTGCAGAGAGATCAGGTGGTTAGGCGAACTCCAAGCAACGGTTAAGTAATTAAGGAGCCGCAATAAAAAATACTGGGCGATAATTTTTCACCTATTCTGCATATACATATGCTTTGTGAGCTACCAGAACTATATATAAAAAAACAAACACGGAACTGAAATTACAGATGCACAGAACTTCTACAGGACTCTGGTTACATGAAGCCGAGTGAAATATGTGCACCGTGAAGAAATAGGAGAAAAATGGGGGGTGGGGGGGGTACTGAATCACCACATTGCTCAACCACGTGTTTGCACATGACTGACAGAATCCCGAAACATACGGCACAATATTGAAGTGCTAGCAGACTACCGGGTGTTCGCAACATACCGGGTGTTCAAAGTTAAGCTTTCTCGTTTTATTAAAATTCAGCACTGGGAAGAAAATGAAAACCACCTTTGCAGATAACTTATACATCCAGGGGGGACACGCAATGAGACAATAATTATCGCTTTCAGGTACCCAATTAACTCAGATTCAGTAATTAACTTTTTTAGTGATTGCAGCAAGAAAGCATGTTTGTATTGAAAAGTTTGAGGCAGTCGCATTTATACACAGTTCCATTTGGAAGAATTCTTCTAGCACGTCTGTGCTCCGAGATATCCCGCTGCAAAGTTTCATTGTGGTTTACCTGATTACGCATGCGAGACAGTCAGCGGCGGCGCAATCTCCTCCCCGGTGGGCCGTGGCAGTTGCTTGCGTCGTTTAATCTGATAACGGGTCGAAGGCACAGGCAAAGATGATAACGGTTACCCTTTTGCTACTGGCTGGCGATAGCAAGCAATGACTGTTCGTCACATCGGGGAGGAACATTGCGCTGATCCACAGCGCCCTGCATGCGTAATCAATTAAACTTTGCAGCGGGATATCTCGGAGCACAGACATGCTAGAAAAATTCTTCCAAATGGAACTGTGTATAAACGCGACTCCCTTCAACTTTTCAATATAAACATGCTTGCTTGCTGCAGTCACTAAAAAAGTTAATTAATGAATCTGAGTTGATTGGGCTCCTGAGAGTGATAATTATCTTCTCACTTTGTGTCCCCCAGGATATATATGTTATCTGTAAAGGTGGTTTTCATGTTCTTCCCAGTGCCGAATTTTAATAAAACGAGAAAGCTTAACTTTGAACACCCGGTATAGCAGTGCTTTCATATTGCATCACTTCTTTCAGGTTAGTTATCTTCTAGATTCTAATCTAGATCATCGTAGTTAGCCAACGCAAACTATCATGCTGCCTGTTCTTCAATACTGCGCGCTGAGAGATGTTATCAAATGGCAATGCTGCCATTGAGACTGAAATGAAGCAGGGGAGCGCACACTACTTTACTGGAGCGGTTTGTTGCCGTCTTTCTTAAAATAACAACAATAACAACAACAACAACTACTACTACTACTACTACTACTACTACTACTACTACAAAAGTTAATTACGAGAACATGAACACACGAGATAGACGCCCGTGCACAGAGCCGACGTCCATTGCGCAGTGAGCGGCAGCCATCACGGGAGGGCCAGGGTGCGCAGTGCTGCGTAATTTATGCTGCGACCGAGCTCATAGTATTGCCGCAGAATATTTTGCGTAGCGTTGTTTTCATTTCGCTCCTTCTTTGACTATGTTTCCTTTGACACCGCAGCTCCGCGTGAAATATGAGGCCAATCAGTGAGCAGCAGCGAAGAACATTAGCGTGTCCGCCATCTGCGTGCACACGGGACGGTGCAAGGACCGACGAGCGAATGGAAACGGGCCCGCACTTAGCGGGCTCAAGTGTATCTGCCGGAGTTTAACCGATTACGTCGCGCGTCGCATACGTTACGATAGTAGGCCCGAACAATCGCGTGTTACTTTCTCCACTGAAGACTTCTCGTTTGTTTCCTCTCGTACTTCCCCGTCTATTTTCTTTGGCGAATGCTCATTTCTGGTGATCATACTGATGACGCGAATGCCGCTACCGCTTCTTATCAGCTGGCTTTGATTAGAGACCGGGCACTATGATTACCCGACAAGCGTCGCAATCTTTTCTGCTGTTCGGTGACGCTGAGTGCTCTTGCGTGTTGTCATAGTCTGTATGCTACACGCGATATCATATGGGTTTGAGCATTGGCAAGCAGGGATCCTAGAACGTGCGTTAAATGGGCCATGACACGGTCACCAAAGAATTTGCGATTTTCAGCGAAAACTAGAAGCAGAGGGTCTGTTATGCTTATACATATATGAAAAGTGGGCCGTAATATAATATTTCCGTGCAAAACAGGCCGCAGAAGTTGCCGGCTGCAAAGCCCGTCCACCGCCTGCGACCGCCGTTTTGCCTTGACGCCTGTGTCGTCACGTGCAGCAAGGAGCGGTGCCGTCGTCTTCTACCACAGTTTCAGCCGCTGCAAATCGTTCAGTTTCAGTTCCAAGCACAAGAAAACTCAAATATCTCGATTTCACGCACTGCTGACCACGGAAAAATATCGTTCGCCGGAATTCAGACGCTCGCACAGCTGCTTGTTACGTCACGCATCGCGAGTGCACCAGCGTTGTCCGACTCTCAGGCCACTCAGGTGTTTGTAAAAATATTGAATTATAAATTATGTGCTCGACCAAATGCGCTAAAATTTCGGCAGCTTATTTGCGCATGCTCAAACATTAACCCACATAAAACAGATTATGATCGAAACTTGGGTGTCATGACCCCTTTAAGTGTCCACCTGGTTGCACAATCTTATCAGCTGCTGCAGTTGTTCTCTATGTATAGAAGGATGTTGCAACACGTCTGAATATGGGGCGCTTTCGTGCTGATACGCATGTACTTCGATGGAGAAAAAAAATAGAAAAGGCGTGGCTGCCTTGATGATGCGGGCTCCGACTTTTCTCTTTGTAGTGGTAGTGGTGGGCGAAACCTAAAAGCAAAGGAGCCCAGCACCAGTAAGGTCGCTGGTGAAGGACGAGGAGGTACAGTACTCACGGGTTCAAACAGGAAATCAAATTTTTTTGTATAACGGCTT
>JALIZH010019628.1:0-27500 GCA_030522465.1 Rhipicephalus appendiculatus | reverse complement strand
GAGCAAAATGGGATAGAGTGAAGCAAACGTGTTCAGAGCACCTGTGGGTTTCGGGCACAGTAGGTGGAAAGAAAACGTGGCTAGGTGTAGCTTACTTGTGGACGGGGAATAACTGCAGAGAAAAGAATCTGGAGATAGTGAAATGCATAAGCACCGATATTAAAGAATTTGGTCATGATGCCGAAATAATCCTTCTAGGGGACATGAATGCACACATACATGACCTTGACGGATATTCAGACTCCAATGGCAAGTTATTGCTAGATCTCTGCGAGCAACATAGTCTTGAAATAGTTAACGCGGGGCCTAAGTGTGAGGGACACATCACGTGGGAAGTCGGAAACAGGCAGTCGAGCATTGTTTATTGTCTCATGACAGAAGGAATCTATGACAAACTTAGAGAGATGAGAATAGACGAGGAAGGCATTAACAGCTTGGGTAGTGATCATAAACGCATAACATTACAAATGGGATATAAAACTGAAAATAAGAACCTAGAATCGAACATTGGCAGCTCATATTTAAATGAGAAACAAATAACTAATATAGCCGCAAGAGTCGAGGAAGAAGTAGACAAACTTCCAGGCAAAGACTGGAAGTATAGTGAGCTGCTACATGTAATCACGAAAGAAATAGAAAAAGAGAAGAAAACTATTTCTTGGAAAGGAAAGAGAAAGCCAAAAAGTTGGTGGAACAAAGAAATCCGGGATGCGATCGAGAAGCGACGTGAGGCATCATGGCAGCACAGACAAGCAAAAAAGGAGAAGCGTCCACAGGATGAAGTCAACCAAGTATGGGAAATATATTTAGAGCAAAAATCCATTGTGCAGAAATTAGTCGAGGCAAAAATTAAAGGCGAAAGTGAACGCTGGATGACAGAGATTCGCGAAAAGAAGAAGGCCGCGCCTAGGATATTTTGGAGCCACCTAAAAGCGCTAGGTAGGAAGTCTGTAACAATGCAACAACATATGGTAGACGAAGAAGGAAATCAATTGGAAGGGTATGAAGCGCTAGGTTACATCCGAAAGGTAACAGCCGATTCGTTTAAAAAGGTCGCCCAGGGGATTTCCCCGGTGAGTAAACGTATACAGAAGAGTACAACCGAGGAAGATGTAGTACTTGAAAATTTCAATTGGAAGAAGGCCGAAGGAAAAATTCCTAAGCGCACTACTCCGGGCTTAGATGGGGTTCCCGTCAGCCTAATTAACGAACTAGGACAGAGCACTAAAGAAGCACTGCTGAAAGCCGTAGAAAAGTGCTTACAGGAGAGGGAAATACCAGACAGTTGGCGAAAAAGTAGAATAAACTTAATCTATAAAGGCAGGGGAGAAAAGGATAACATTCGCTCGTATAGACCGCTAACTATTACATCGGTGCTATACCGGTTGGCGATGCAGGCAGTAAAATTAAAAATAGAAACGTGGGTAGAGCAAAATGATATTTTGGGAGAACTCCAGAATGGATTCCGAATCGACAGGCGGTTAGACGATAACCTGTTTGTTCTTACACAGTGTATAGAAATATCAAAAATAGAAAACAGGCCCTTATACGTAGCTTATCTAGACATCACCGGGGCATATGACAACGTTAATCAGGAAATTTTGTGGGATATATTGAAGGAAGTGGGCATAGGTGACGACTGTATACAGCTTTTGAGGGAGATATACCGAGAAAATACAGTTTGTGTAGAATGGGAAGGAATAAGCAGTAAGGACAGCGTTGACATTAGCAAGGGGCTGAGACAGGGATGTCCTTTGTCCCCGCTGTTATTCATGCTGTACATGGTGAGGATGGAAAAAGCGCTAGAAGGGAGCAACATTGGATTTAATCTGTCACACAAACAGGCAGGCGCGATGGTTGAGCAGAAGCTTCCAGGTCTATTTTATGCTGACGATATTGTCTTATTTGCGGACAGTCAAGATGATATACAGCGGCTGGCAGATATATGCGGAAGGGAGGGCGAGGCTCTAGGACTAGGTTTTAGTGCAACAAAATGTGGATTGATGGTATTCAATGATCACGAAGACCATGCGGTCTTAATACAGGGCCAAGAAATACCGAGGGTAAGCGAATACAAGTACCTCGGAGTGTGGGTAAATGAGGGGGGATAGATATATGGAGGTACAAGAGAAAGCATCGGTAACAAAGGGAAAGAGGAATGCTGCAATCATGAAGCACAGAGCGTTATGGGGATACAATAGGTACGAGGTGCTTCGAGGGCTGTGGAAGGGTGTGATGGTTCCGGGGCTTACATTTGGGAACTCAGTGGTGTGCATGAAGTCAGAGGTGCAATCTGGAATGGATGTAAATCAAAGGACTGTGGGACGCCTCGCGTTGGGCGCTCACGGGAAGACGACAAATGAGGCTGTAAAGGGTGATATGGGATGGACAGGTTTTGAAGTGAGGGAAGCTCAGAGCAAAATTAGATTTGAAGAGAGGCTGCGGAAAATGAAGGAGAGTAGATGGGCAGGAAAGGTTTTCAGGTATTTGTATAGAAAAAGCGTCGACACGCAGTGGAGAAAAAGAACTAGGAGGCTCACCAGTAAATATACGGCTAGCAGTGTGGGCGACATGGCAACAAGGAGCATTAAGCGAAAAGTCAGAGAGGCGGAGAGGACTTATTGGATGACAGCGATGGAAAAGAAGCCGGCTCTCAGTGACTACCGAAAGGGAAAAAACGAAATAAGGAGGGAGAGGTTTTATGATAATTCAAGGGGAAGCGCTTTACTGTTTGAGGCAAGGTCGGGTTGCCTTAGAACGCGTAGCTATAAAGCGAGATTCTGTAACGAAGAAGAACAATGTACATGCTGTGGGGGGAACTAAGGAAACGATGGAACATGTACTGATTGAATGTGGCGATATCCACCCAGATATACGTGTGGACACGAGTCTACATGAAGCCTTGGGTTTTAGGGACAACAATGGAAAGCTGAACACGTCCGCGATAGAAATAAGTAAGAGACGGTTAGAGTATTGGTGGCAGAAAAGTAGAGATAAAGGACAAAAATGAAGAAGGGGGGAAAATAAGGTCATTCTGCCTTAAGAAGCAGAGAGATGGACCGTGAACTTATATTTTTCTTTGCTGTAATAACATAGATTTAATCAATGTAGATAAGGCATTAGGCCACCATAAAAAAGAAAGTTTTTTTTCGAGCCTGGTGGCAGACATGTCACCGCCCCGTTATAAAGGGGACGCTCATAGCATCCATCCATCCGAATATATTTAGGGGCGATGCTCCAAATGGCATTAACTCGGCGGTCCTCGGTTGTCCATGCATTCTGAGTAACCATGAGGCACTGGATTTCGACCTCCAAGGTAGTGCCGGTGTGAGATGTCTCCTGTGCGTGATTAAACAATAAAAAAATTCACAACGTACATGTAAAATTAAAGTGAGCTGCGAGTCGCCATAACTCTCATCGACCCTTTAGTATAAATGCGCCCGATCTTACGTCGTTAATGATGTACCGCGCAGAATTTGCGGAAGATTACCGCTTTACTCATTCACTCCGTGGATATGGTGCCGTCATCTCCAGTTCTCGTCTCGTTTCCGAGAGGGCGCTGTCCTATAGACATGCGTACAATATGGCGGTTGGGTGAAGGTACGCTAGATGGCGTTGGCGGTGCAGCTGCTCTCCGATTGCGCGGACCGCCGTACGAGTGCGCTTGCCGGATCGTGCTGCTTGGCGGACCATGGACGACGACCGGTCGTTGAAGTTTGAATAAAATTTCACACACACTATCGCTTTGATTACTGCTGGGCGAAACCACTGAAGATTTCACGGTGTAACCATGATTGCTTCAGTCACCATAACTCTCATCGACCCTTTAGTATAAACGCGCCCGATCTCACGTCGGTGATGATGTACCGGGCAGAATTCACGGAAGATTCACGATTTACCGATGAACCTCCGCAGCTTCGCCCACTCATCATCATTCACCCCGTGGATATGCTGTGTTTTTTTATTTTCTAGCTTTTAGTCTACTTCTCTCTCTCTATCAGTCTTTCCAGTTTTTTTCTCTCTTCCCCTTATTTCTCTCTTTTTGATGTCGATAATGTTCTATTCGCGACACACCGCAAACCTTGACCGAAACAGCTGTGCTGCAAAAAGTTCTGACGTTTTCCCCAGGCAATGCTCCGCTCAAGCTTCCTGCGGCCGCGGTGCCGGAGCGCCGGCTGTCGGGCAGAGCGGGCATGACAATGCTATGTGAGAGAGTAGCGCGCTGTTTGAATTGTGCGAACGATATGCAGGCCGCTCCATCGTGGTTTTCTTTCAAACTAAGCAATTCTTTGGTACGAAACAAGCACTATGAAGATTCCGGAATGCAGTTTCAACAATCCATGTTGACTTTATGTTTGTCTTTTGTGTCCCTTTGAAGAAGTAGCAGTTGTTAGCTTCAGTAGCGTAGCCAGAAATTTTTTTCGGGGGGGGGGGGGGGGTTCAACCATACTTTATGTATGTTCGTGCGTGCGTTTGTATGTGTGCGTGCATATATAGGCAAGCAAAACTGAAAAATTTCGGGGGGGTTTGAACCCCCCCCAACCCCCCCGCCCCCCCCTTGGCTACGCCACTGCTTAGCTTGCTTTAGGCCTGAGGTGAATGACGTACCTGTAACTTTAGCAGTGCCTTCTTAGAACGCAGCTTCACCAGCTGTATAGATCTTTGGCAATGTGAAGCTTCCATCATCGCCGTTGCGCAAAGATTGCATAGTAGTCGAATGGACCAGCATGAAACACCACCTCATTACGTTCGACGTACTTCCAGTACATCGAACGTAACGAGATATTGCTTTTTTAATTGACGAAGAAGTCAACGTCGCTGCCATTCGTTACCTATACACACTACGTATATATCGTCTACTTGGTGGCAACACCTGCCTTGCGTATTTCGCTAGACTGGGGGATGGAACAAACGGGCGTTGGAAGATGAGGACCTTCGTTTTCGCCTCCTTTCTTTTTTATTTCGATGAGCGATTGTAGGGTGACCAAACAAAAACTCTGGTACAAACACACACGGACACCATGAGAACGTAGAAAAATGCGCGTCCTATCGAGAGGGACGCTGCAGGAGGCGGCCGTCGGTGGACGGCAATTAATTGCGTCTAATTGGCGCTCCCAAAAAATGTCGGCCCACTCGCTTCAAGCGTAGACCAGCCCAACAGGGCGCACACTGGAAGGGAGACCACCTCTCTCTATCTTGCCTGTTCTATCTTCGTTCGTTTGTTTTATTCTGTGGAACGAAGCATAGGGTGCACTGGCAACTGCTGCTTGGGTCGACTGCATCCACAGGAAGAACTATCGTTATGTTTTCCACACACGTAGGGCACGGGGTCCTCGCACGCAAAAACACATACAACCAACGAGGGGCTCGAAACTCCGCCCGCGTGTCGGCGGCGGGGTGCTCGTTTCTCGGGGCGGAGTGCGGACCTCGGCACTCGAGCACTCAGCCTGTGCACGGCCATGCCAATTTGGGCCACGGATACCACCACAAAGCGTGGGCCCACGCACCGAATCTGGCGGCCTCCTCCCGAAACGCGCAGGAAATTGCGATCGTATAGAAAAGGTCGCGGCCGCGCGGTTAGGCGGCAGAGCAGCTGCTTCTCCAATTTCTTTCTTTTTTTCTCATCGCTTCGTTCAGTTAGGGGAGTAGCAGCGTTAGGAAGAAGATGAAGGCGTGCAGAGCCGGAAGCAGTGTTGTTGCTGCGGCAGCGCGGTTGCACGAGGAAAGCTGCACTCACTCCGTGGAGGGCAGCACCGACTCCGTCCAGCGACAACGCCTCCGGGCGTGCTCACGAACATACATCAAAGGACTATCACTCTCATCAGAAAAGGCGCGTCTCTGCCCGCGCGCGGCCGATCTCTGCCCGCGGATCTCCCAGATGTTTGCGTTTTGCTTTTCTGTGTACGTAAAACGCGGGTGCCGCAGCGCGCCAGTCCGATGGGTGCAAAAGCCTCGCGCGTGCTTTCGTCTTCTCCGGGCGCGCGTACGCAAACAAATACGGCGTTCGCCATAACGGAGGAGATTCATCATACCTGGTCAGCCACGCGGACGTTGAGCCCGCGCCGCGCGCTTAGAATGCGAGCCGCGTTTCACGTGCGGCACGAATGCGCACACACTCCCCAGCCCTGATATCCTTCCACACTTGCTTCCGAGCAGCACCGCTGCCATCCCTCCGTATCTCTTGAGGGAAGAGGCGTTGCTGAGCGCATCGAGTCTCGTTTAATTAGCGTTCGCGTCTTTCGCCGACGACTGCAGCCCGCGGGCGATTGGCGAAGCTAAGTATACATCTTGGCCGCGTGGATCGTGGCAGGCGGCTTCTTCTTGCTCTTTGAGAATTATATAGCGTCCCCAAAATGCTCTCGTTTGTGCGACGGGGCGTGTGTGCCGCGTGCGTTCTCTCAAAGGCGTTTATACAGGAGCGAAGTTCGCTCTCTTTCAGCGCGACACGTTTATCCGGCTGTGAGAAATCAATAGGCACTATGCTCCTTATGAGCCAACCGAACAGGGATGGTCATTAGCATATAGGAACAACGCTTGTATGTGGAGCTGTCGGCCTATATAATTTCTCACGCACTAACGTTGGTGTTACATGGAGCGACTAAGATGGCGGAGGCATTGAGCAGTAATTTGGCCGATGACCAAATGTTCACCCACCGTCAATGATATGCACCTGTTCTGAAAAGCAACACCAGTGCAAAGCCGACACATCACAGCCTGAAGAGGATACATGAAAGCTACACGTTCTTAATTGGATTCGGGCATTTCTTTCGAGGTATCCTCGAGCGCACATTTATCAAGGGGAAAGCCTTAGATGCCTCATCAAACACGAAAATTAACCGGCGTCCCACGTCGGCGTCGGCGGCATCAACACGAATGATGCAAGAGATCATCATAACGTGATGACAGCACCATATGACGTCATTATTACGCGACAAATCGGCATACTTTTTTGACGTCACATGACGATGTCACCAGGTGACATATTAGTTTGGTTAAAGGCGAGCCAATCCCGGAGGCAGTGCAAAACAAGGTGAGGTGCAGAATGCTTACAATGTCTTGGATCTTGGAGGCAGTGCAAAACTGTGTTAGTTGCAGAAAGCTTTCGCAGGGGGGTGCAGGAGATTCAGTACATCGACTTAGAAGAAAAAGCAGAAGGTGGCTTTCGCCTTAGAGTCGTCTGAGGCGGATGGAGAAGGGACTCTGTGAGTTTTGTAACAGCCGCCCCTCAATTTAGTATAACACACGTATTTGCGTCACAAGTTCTAATACTAGATGAAAGGGCGACATTAATTGTATTTTATTTAGTAGACTTCTGACGTGTTTTCTTTTCGCCTTCAAAACAAAGCTTCGTAGTTCAGCTTTTTATTGTCAACGGCAAAAAACAACGACGCGTTGTTCATTAACCACTCGGGAGCATATTGTCTAAAGCGTCAGCTGGTGATTACAGTCATAGTAACGTTTCAAAATGAAACTCAATGAAACGCTCACTCGGTCCTTGCACCGCCCCGCGTGTACGCAGACGGCGGACACGCTTGTGTTCTCCGCTGCTGCTCATGGTTGCCTATCTGCGCACAGGAAAGGGTATATATCTTAAGCTTGCTTTACTCTTCGCCAAGACGAACTGGTGGTCACTGCGGTCACATTACAGTTTGATGCACGCTACATCTGACACTGCCAATGCCGAACTCGATGATAAAGGACCCTGGAAGTCCTTGGCTAAGTCCGCGGAAAATAAGCAGCGGGTAACCGGTCAGCCACGCTAGCCACGCCTAACATCAGCGCCCTCTTCTTCCTCCTCAGACATAAGCCTGTGGAAACTCTGACCCCTGTACTAGGCGACTGCTTCCTACGCCACTAGATCACAGAAGGCGCGTGCAGCCTAAAAGTGCGTACAAGGCAGTAATCTCCGTTTACAGATCACCGAGAGGGCTCACGCGACCGTGTGGTTTTCACGGTTTTGCCTGCATGAACCCGCCTCTCTCAAATCGATATTCCAGAGCTTCGTGCCGATTCAGCCTGACTGCCCGCCTCGGTGCGCGTGTCCATACGCACTGAAGACCTTACCGCCGCGCACACGCATCGGTGGTCGCGGCCTGTCTTCACCCTATAGCCGCTTTATACGCCGTGGGATCAATCGCTCCCCGGCACGCGAAGAGCCGGATCGAGAGAGGCGCCGCCGCTGCTGCGGATCCCCCTCCGTGTGGGGATTTATATGGGAGCCGAATCCTGGCAGTACCGAGGACGGCTGGGCTGTGGAAACTTTCTCGGCTTTTCGGCTGTCGGTGTTACCTACTATAGGTGAGATACGCCATGTATGTATGGACGGCAGATGATCGGCAAGAACAGGTACTGGGCAGGGCCAGAACGTTCATACGACTCAGTGTACGTGAACGAAAGAGCGCGGCTGGCACGAAGGTATGGGTTTTGCCCTGTCAACAGTTAATACGTGCTTTGGCTCAAACTTGCCGCCATCAGATGAGAAATTGAGTGTCCGAGTTTTCGTGCAGATTACTGCCACTCAACGAGCTTAAGCATAACTTGCAATGTGCACGTTTTTGAGAACATGAAGGTTTCATTCATCATGTATTTGCAGCGACTCTATTTTCTTGTAAATGACTACCCAACGCATCTTTTTAGGTCCAGTCGTGTGGGCCAACAGGGCTGCTGTCTTTTTTTGTATTATGTCAGCGAATTAAAGAATAGGTAAATGGGACCATTGTGTGTGTTTCAACTGCCTCAGGCTGCCGGAGCCGCGACGTGAATGCGAAACAAACTCTAGATTAGCTTGCTGCACCTAATCTTGGCACTCTTTGCTCTTGTTCATTTTTGACACGAAAGTGTTTTATGACAGGATCCAGCAGGACTTCACTGACATATTTCCATCCCAGATATGACGGTCGTAAAATGCACAGCTGTGTATGACAAAGAAAACTAGAGGAAAAAGTTCTATTGACGCGAATTATGTGGGAATCGAACCGCGACGACAAGTGCCGGGCGCTCTATCCTACAGCGCTACTGACGCGCATGTATTATGCTCCACATACTTGCTTTATATCCCAAACATTGTCGCTCGCACTGTGCTCAAGTTTGGCGGGGTGGTGTCGCCGTCTGGCGGCGGTGATGTTACGTACTGCGTCATAGCGACTGCAGGGAGCGATTCGGTAACGACGCAGTTAGGGCGCCTCGATGCCACTGAAAGAACGCTGACCGCGCTGGCATCAAAGCGGTGCCCTAGACGCATTTTTTTCCCCGTCGTGTTAGCCTCTCCCGGCTCGTTGTCAGAGTGCCGCAGCTCCACACACACCAACGGTGTTTCTGCACCGCCTATTGCTTCCAGTTCGATTACACCGGCTAATAAAGCCGCTGCAATAAGCACCGCGGAAAGACATTGACTTAGATGGGTGAATGTCGCTCCTTGGTGGAGTGATACACACGCCAGCGCGAAGCCGAACGCCTTCGCGCGTTCACGACTCAACCTCTGCCTCCCGTGTGCCTGAAGCACATGGGCACAGGCGTATGTTACCCTATTACTCGTTAGCGAACACCTTGCCGTTTCTCACCTCATTTGACTTCACTTTGAAGCAGTGCATATTGAGTACCGGTGTTTATTATGGTCCACGTATACTTTAATAGCACCATCTACCACAGGGGTTCAATCGTGATCATAGGCGTTGGATATATGATACTGGGCTTCAACAAGGGTGCATCGACGACAAACGCTTCTATAGCTGCCAAACACCAATACCCATTGCACAAGCTCTCACACATCATTGCAGCATAAACAATCAACCTCTGAGAAAACACGTTTACCTTTCGTGTTACACCTATTCCTATGAAGAAGAGATCAGCCATGTTTTTTATCACGTATGGATGTCACAATAAGCGTTTCTGTTTAACCATCTTGTGTTGCAGTATTTCCACTATTTCACTCTTCTAATAAGCTAAATACTGAATGTGGATGGTTATATGATAATTGTTAAGGTTTTACGTCTCAAAAGCACGATATGATTATCAGGGATGCCGTGAAGCTATAGACAACGAATAGAGCAGTGGCTTGCTGATTGAAATAGGCTTCAACTGTGTGTTCTATGAAATCAAGTTGCTGGTACATTCGCAGCTTTTTTTTTTATTGCGATAGCAATTATATGGACACTCTCGGCTGATTTTCGCCGTCGCCGTCTGTCGACGCCATTATGTCCCGGATATGTATATGTATGTGTATATATAAAAAAGGCATAAAGAAAAATAAATCATAGAAAAATATTCCAAACCACCTGACCGGGGATTCGAACCAGCGACCCTCGCTCCGCAGCCTGCTGCGCTAGCCAACACAGCCACATGCCATTTTTTTCCTTTATTGCCTGACATATCAAGAGTCTTCACATGCTCGACAATATACAAGAGAAGAGCAGTACAACTACAAAGTGTAATGAAGAACCGTCATCTCTGAGCTGACTAGTAATCAAAACTTTGGCATGCGTAACAATGGTTCAACTCGCGATATCCACTCCGGTACATATTCCTGCCCTTTGAGCACTTCAAGAAAATGGCCCACAGATTCACAAAAATATTCTCGTAGAGATCTCACTTCTACATCCGCATCGTCAAAGGCATTTCGGGTTTGCCATATACTATGCAGGCCCAGGAGCATAATTAGGTCATATGGTACGCCCGCCTCACTTTTAACAGAAAGAAAACGGATGCCATGTGGACTTAAGGGTAACTGTTTTTTCAAGGTTCTCTGCATTATGTCCCAGAAAAACACCCCGCTACAGCATCTATAAACACGCGTTCAACTGTTTCCAGTTTATTGCATAAGTAACAATGTGTGCCCCATGGGACGAATAATCCCCTATCTTCCAACCATGTTTTAACCGGCAAAGTACCAGTGTGTAGTTTAAAGAAAAAAATTACACCATCTTCCCAAAGGGAACCCTGATGGGATGCGAAGCAGCACCGTTGCGCACGGGTGGCGTCACGGGTTGAACGGCGCTAACGCGGGTGCTGCGGTGAGCGCTGGAAGATTCGTTTGAAGCGATGGCTGGCGTAGGTCTTGTCGTTTCTTCAGAGTGGACACGGGCGCTGGACCGGAGCTGGCGCGCGTTTCGCCTTGACTACCACGGCCTTGTGATCAGTGAAGTGCACGCTGAGAGGTTCCTGCAGACATTCGACGTCGAAGTTGGCAAAGACCAGATCGATGCACGTTCCCCTTATCGTGGTGGGTAGTTTCCGTTCCGCCGACACGCACTTCAGCGAGTGCACGTCACGCATGTAATCGACGAGCCATTCTCCTCCTCCTCCGCTGACGTCAACGTTGAATTCTCCCGCGACTATAAGAGGCGCGCGTCGACACGCCTCGCCGCAATCAGTCAGCGTCTCCTCAAGACAGCGCTCGAGGCGAGCGCGCGGCAGGCGAGGGAGAGAGTGACGTCCCGCTCCCCTCGCAGTGCCCGCTGCTGCGGCGTGACCTACTTGGCACCGCTCCAACACCTGCGGCGAGGGGAGCGCGTTGCGGCGCGTTCGTACGCACGCACGGAGGGAGGGACAGCGTTACACAGCCTAGTCAAAGAGATGCTTCGCATCTAAAAAAGTTTTAATCTCTGGTGCTACAAGCATCCTCTTCACTCGTTTAAGAACATCCTGACCTGGGCCTGCACAGTATAGTGGCCGGTACAATGTCACAGGCAGCAAAATATCGACGAGGTCTATATACAATTTCTTACGTGAGACTTCACTCAGATACTCTAATGAAAATCGCACTGACAGGAAGTGAAAAGACGAAACAACTTCCTTTAGATACCCCTGAATTGGTCCTTGCACATTTTCTGAAGACACTAGAAATCCCGGCAGTACTCTAGACAGCCTTAGTTGTATAACAGTTCTCAAAAAAGGGTCATTTACATCGCGCAGAAAAAGAAAACGATTGACTAGTTGTCTTATGTACAAATGAACTAATCCAAGCCCACCATCTCGAACTTTTCTGAAAAGGTTGGTACGGCTCGATTTTTCCCAGACAGAGCTCCAAATGAAAACTGCAAATAATCTGTATATTTTGTACACTTATTCTACTGCAGTGCAAAACTTGCATAACGTGCCACAGCTTGCTCACTAGAAACAAGTTGCACGTTGTGGCCCGTGCAAATATTGAAATACCCCAACCTTTCCATTTCTCTGCCTCATTGCGTAACGCCCGTGTTTATTTCCTCCAATACGGTTCACTGTCATGGTAGAACTCCAGCGGCACTCCTAAATACTTCGCCGGCGTTTCCTGCCATTTAATGTTCAGAAATACTCTTGCTGTGACGTCCCGTTCCCCATGCCAGAAACCAAGACATTTATCCCAGTTGACGGCACTACCGCTCACCTGGCAAAAACTTTCCACGGCATTAACAGCATGCATTATACTCTCATAACTTGTAGAGAAAACTGCAATGTCATCTGCGTAAGCAAGAAGGCTGATCTCAGCTTTATGCAATTTAAAACCACGTATCGCGCTGTTATTAATTACGCTTAAACAGAATGGTTCGATAAAGATAGCGAAAAGCAGGGGCGATAGTGGGCACCCTTGTCTCACTGAGCGCAGCACAGGTATACGTTCACCCGCGGTTTTATTTATTGCCAGTCTCGTCGTGCATCCTGTGTAAGCCATTCGTACTCCGTTGCTGATCAAACTCCCTACATTCACGTGCTCAAGTATTGAAAGGAGCAGGTCGTGCGGCACACGGTCAAATGCCTTTTCAAGGTCAATTTGTAGCATGGCAACATTGAGATGCATATAGCGTCACAAGTTTCTAGGATTGATCGTGCTATGTGTATATTAGTCATTATTTTTCTTCCCTTTATACCACAAGTTTGGTGGGACCCGACCAGTTCTTTCATAACTGTCTGGAGTCTCCTGGCCAATACTTTCATCAATATCTTGTAGTCAACATTGGTTAGGCTAATTGGTCTATATGCAGTAACACTTCGTAATTTCACTGGATCTTCTGTTTTTGGTATTAAGACCATGTGGGCTGACAAAAATGAGGGTGGTAGTTGTTTACATTTAAAAGCCTCGTTAAATACCTCCTTCAAAATAGGTTTACCCACTTTCAGGGTACGAGCCATGCCCGACTAGACAGAGTATACGTGTCTGCTGAACTAATCCCTTCGTGCCATGATTACAGAGTCACACCTGTCACGTTTAGTGATCATTGTTTGGTTTCGTTCTCCGCGGGTAAACATAAAAGGAATAACAAACATTTCTCTTGGGAACTCTGGAAGTTTAATGTAAAGTTATTAAAGGATGAAGAGTTCAATCGCATCTTTATAGAGGCCATAGAAGACTTAGCAACTAGAACATTTGAATGCTGGGGACACTGGTGGGAACTATTTAAACAGACCATTAAACTCAAAGCACTTGAGAGAGCCAGTATCCTGAGACATGCCGAAAAAGAGCTTGAAGCTTGTTTGCGTGAAAAGTTGCAACAGTTAGTAGCGGAGGAATGCACCCAGCCAGGCACATTCTCAGAGGAGATAAAAACAACTCTAGAGTTGATTGACCAAGAACGATACCGCGGAGCACTGATTCGAGCCCGAGCAGAAAACTTGTTAGCGGGAGAAATGCCACCAAAACGAGCTATCGGAGCTGAAAAGAGATTTGCCTGCAAAAATGAAATAAGCGAAACAGAATATAAAGGAGCAACGTACAATAGGAAATAAGCAATAGCTGGTGTTTTTTTTTTCGAATATTACAAAGAGTTATTCACACCAAGCAGTGTACAGGCTGATCGTTTTAACAGTGATTTCATTTCATTGATGCCAAGACTTGATGATGAAAGGAAGCAATTTTTAGAATTGCCTATAACACAGGGAGAAGTTAAAAATTACACCATCTCCCGCTAAAGGGAACCATGTGTAGATGTGAAGCAGCGGGCGCTAACGCTTACACTGGCGGCGGCGTTGACGCTGGCGCTCATCGCAGCGTTGCGCAGGAGAGAAAACTGGGGAGGCACAAAGCACGCAGTGATGGAGCGGTGTTTCCTACTGGAACATGCCAATCGCTGCTAATGGGCAATGAGAGACAAAAGACTCCGACTGGACACAGAGACCCGCAGTCCGCTTTTAGTTAACGCGCACGCTGCGAATTTTTATTGTTCAACAACGCACAAGAGAAATCTCCCACCGGCACCACCTTGCAGGTCAAAATCCATTGCCATATATACGGAGTGGCCAGTGAACGGTTGTGCAGCGCGAGCAGTCGGTTTTTTCAACCAAGAAACTCGCTAGCAGACGCTGCCTGCGTCGGCGTCGCGAGGCGAGAGAGGTGGGAGCGTAGGAGAGGAGAGAGAGGAGGGGACGCGCATGCGCAGTGGGAGTGTGGACGCCGCGGGCAGGAATGCCTAGAGGAGAGAGGGGGGGAGCGTAGGAGAGGAGAGAGGAGGGGAGGCGCATGCGCAGTGAGGGTGTGGTTGCCGCGGGGAGGGATGCCTAGAGGAGAGAGAGGGGTAAAGGAGCTTTTTTATTTATTTATTTTTTTTAAAGGGTTTGCGCATGCGCAGTAAGGGAGGCCACGCGGCACTCTACCACCACCCCCCACCACCACCACCCCGTTTTCGTTGTTGTTTAGGCACGCCATGTTCATCCACAATAAACATATTAAGCTCCACTTCTGAGATAAGCACTGGCTTACATTTTCTGCTTACTAGCCATATGAAACGCATATCTCAAGCAACAAACCTGGAGCAACCAACTTGGAGTCACAAATACAACTTGCTCTTAGTAATCGTCAACGTCTAGGGACCATCACGTAGCGCGAAATTATTTGAAACGTGAAGGCGGTATTCATGCGTGACTTCATATCAACCACTCGAACATACAGCAAAGTACCACAAGTGAAATGCAAGGGACAGTCGCCGCCCCCCTTAGCCTCGCACGTAATCTGTACTGCCATCTCCAATGTAGATGCCAGTATGGTGCGCTCAGATATGTATCCCACGCTAAAACGAATGAGATGGGACGCTGGAACCAGTTTATTCGTGATCGATCAAACGGTATCTGAATCGGCGCTTGCTGATTAATTTCCTGAAATCGGGCGCCCGCTGCGCGAGATGTCAGAACTGGTACGCAGCAGAGCTGCATCGTACAAGCAACTGCGTCGTGCTACAGGCCTTCAAACGAGAGCGAATGTGTTATGTGGGAGTGGCATACCGGGAGTGCGCGCACCGGGCCATTGTATACATTTTCCTGCTTTATTTTTGTTCTTTTGCCCCTGTAAAATTTGACTGTGGCCGTCCGTGAAAAGAAAAACTAAGAAGAAGGAAACATGATGGATAAACGGCCGCAGGATTCGTGAGAGGACAGAACTACGCTCAGTTATTTTGTGAGCTGGTCCACTTTTGTCGCTCGTTCCGTACCCGAATATTGAGGAAGTATCAAATGGACGGGGTGTGAGCAGTCAGACGGAATGCAAAAATATGCAGGAAGAGAAACGCGCATTGTTCGTCTGTGCTAGTTTTATCAAGTAACGGCAATTCAGTTTAACAACGTGTCGTGACATTGTGCTGGCGTTCGCAAGTTCGCAAGCGATACTGCGGTCGCTCGCGCGCGCGCTGCTTAAGCAATAACAGTGCGTGTATCCTGTGTTCGAGTCCTCATATGAGGCTCTGCAACCAAGAATATGCGCGATGTGTAATCACAGTTATTGTACCATAAGAAACGAACTTGTAGTGCCCTCTCGTCTTATTGTCCTGTAACGCCGGTTTGCACTTGTTAATAGTCACCATAACAATGTATAGTCATGACGAACATAGGCGTGCGCAGGGTTCCCCATCAGGGGGGGGGGGGGGCGAAGGTTCGTCCACGCGCCCCCCCTCCCTATTGCGTCAATGTATTGGGCTGACTTTGCCCCCCCCACCTCCCCGAGTGGCAGCCCTCCCCCCCCACCCTATTATGTCAATTGTCAATGTATAGGGCTGACTTTGCGCCCCCCTCTCTTAAAGGGCCCGTCAACAACACCGAGGTCCAAAAATTGTTATAGAGAGAAATATGTGCACTTTTGCTATGTGAACATGCTGCCGCAAGAATTTTGCGAATACGCGCAATAATAAGGAAGTTACAGGGGTTAGAACATCCGTTTCAGCTGGTTTCAAATTTTCGCGCGGCCTCGCCACCCTTCTCCGCTGTAGAAATGCGGAGGCGTAGCCCGTCGTCGGGACTCCGCCCACTTCGGCAACGTGACATGACGTCAGTGATACGTCATCGGCGCGCAGCCAACGACTGAGCAGAGCTTCCCCCCACATGAGCACGTGTCAGCGGCGCAGGGAGGAAGCGCGATGCGAAGAGACGACCCTTTCCCAAGCGGTAAAGTAGCGAGACGCCTCTTTATCTCGGAGGCTTTCGTTCTGGCAATACCGCTTCTCCCGGTAGTCTCGGGCTCTACAAAACGGCAGAGGGCAGCACAGGAAAATGAAAATGCGTACTGTGCGGCCGAAGCTGCATCACCGTAGAGCCAAGGCGCTGTTTCGTAGGGCAAAAGACCAATCGACGAGCTCAGTGCCACGTCAGGTCGGCGATCGCCGACTTGACGTCACTGCGCGTACAAGGAGGATGGGTCAGGTGTAGGAAAGCAGTGCGGGAATTGTTTTTCGAAATGGAGGGTCTGCGCGGCGCGCGGCGCTGCAATATTCGGGAAACGTGGTCGCCGCGGTCTACTGTACGAATTGGCGAGCTTGTTTGGGGGGTGTTAAAAAAAGTAGGAGCCTGTTGACGGGCCCTTTAAGAAACTTTGCCCCCCCCCCCCCCCCCCCCGTGCGCACGCCTATGATGACGAAATATCCATCGGGAAGTGCACCTGCCTATATGTTTAACCGAATGAAACATAAAGTGGTTGGGAACGGTGAAACAGTGTGCTGGCGATGGCGTCGTGCGCACACGAACAAAAATGCACCGGGAATAAACCTCGCGTGTTTCCCTCTTTTACGTCACCGTTTTCGCGTTTCAGGAAAGCTTTCAAAAGCCAGCTTCGAGTGTTTTTCTCCGGTCTAGCTTTCTATTCATACTGCCGTTCCACCCTGAGTCAATATATGCCGACGCAAAGAGAGTGAGAAGATTGACAAAAATTGCAGAGGAGGACGAGGTTTGAAGTATAAATTTAGAAGCAGTGTGTTTGTCATGTGCCAGGCAGACTGTGTAGGTTCTCTGTCGCCCAGCATCCCGACTGCCTTTTCTAACCTTCCCCTTAGCGACCGGATTTTTTTGTTTGGCCATGCTATTTCATATTCCTATGAAGTTTAATATTTTTTCGGAACTAGGTGGTGTCATGACTCTATTTAATGTAATTCATCTCTCGCTCCTTATGTCGCTGCTGTTCTCTCGCACACCATCTGGCAGCATTCTCATCCTTACGTTACCAGGCTTTCGTCGAAACTGCTTGAAATTATAATCTGTCTGCCTGCTGTACAGTCAGCTACTGACTGAACCATTCCGTATCTTGATCTATAATTACTCGTTTTCCTGAGCATGAAGGCTTCATCGGAATTTCGTTACTTTCTTTTTCTCTGCAACTGTTCGCCATTATTGGGCACGGGCCAACAGAAAAGAATACCCATGTACATCCCTACATGCCTCGAACAGCAAACCGTCGCACGGTTCTGATTGAAGGTCATAGCTTTGCGATATAAGGCGTTCTCAATTTAACTGCTTTTTTCAACGGCCGCCAGGCCTTAATTGTCGCAACAGGCCAGCCGCATCGCAGCGGTTAGGGTGGGCTGTTCCAGCAGCTGTACCAGCAACTAATGTACCAGCAACTTGATCTCATAGAACACACAGTTTAAGCATATTTCAATCAGCAGGCCATCACTCTATTCGTTGTCTAACTTCACTACATCAGCCTCATGCTATGCACGGACCACCCATCTGAAGACGCTCTTACGAGACGAAGCGAGCGCAAGATCGCAGCGTGGGTGCGGCATGGTTCTGCCTGGCACATCACTTATCCACGCACCTTTAATTGTAATTGAAGTTGGAGGCACCGGCGGTGGGGCTTTCTTTTTTTTTTTCTCGATCTTCGTCTTCGCTAAGCCAGATCACGTAGATCAGGGTTTAGCACCCTGTGATGGCGTTGGTGTCGTCAAAAGTTGTTTACGTCGTGGAGGGATCAGTAAAAAAGGAAAGAAAGAAAAAAAAATAGAAATAAAAATGTTTGAGACGAAGCCGACAAAGAGCGACAGAACGACTTCGTGTAACCGTCACACTTTCACAGACGCGGACTCCCAGTGCTTCTCTGCATGCGGCGTGCTTCTGCTGCCAATGCTGAGCGAGGAGCGCCGTACATTGCCACCGTAACCGACAGCAAATGAGGCGACTCGTATACAATAAAACGAGCCGGCGGGAACGGAAATAAGAAGCCATGGTTTCCCGCTGGAGAAAGAAACAATGAAAAGAAAAGAAAAAGAACCGAAGTCGATTTGAGGTGCGTGTGTATCGAGCTATATAGCGCAGCGCATGCATTGAGGCTACCGGCGGCACCCGAAAGGCAGGAAGCCCCCCCGACGCCGGCTTTGCAGCTAGACACTATCGATCTCGGCCACACCGCGATCTTCGGCAACCGACCAAGTCAAGAACGAGGCGGAGAGGGCGGGAGAAATATGAAGGGCGGCAGAGGGGCGCTTCCTGGCCCTCCTCCCTGCTGCTAAGATGCCGCGCGATGCCTAGGCCAGCGAAAGTTAGCCCCCCCCCCCCTTACCCCCCTGAAAACGCGCTATCTACCGATCGCTCCGGCTTTCGACGGAGAAGCCAGCCTTCCAGAGAGGAAAACTCCTTGGTCGGCCCGTAATTACATAGGAGGTGCCCGTCGCTGGTAAAAAGAGCAACGGAGCTGCGTCAGCTGTCTTACATTTACCAATGCCTTTCCTTCATTGCCTCTTTCACTATCTCCTTACACTTGGTCAGGTGCTGCATGCACGCGTGACGAAAATTATCAATTGAGTACGAGCAGCTTTTGTCTTGCCAATATTACTGCCCATATATAACCTACGTCGTCGAGCTAGCTCACAAATGATTGAGTTCATTATTTCGTATAGCAGAAGGACTGCTCGAATTTGAAAAAGAACGTGGTTGATCCCTCCATCATAGGAATCGGTATAACACGAAAGTGAAATGTCTCCTACAGAAGTAGTTGAATGTTAACTGTACATTCATATAAGATAGCTTGAACAACGTCTATTAGTGTATGACAGTTATAGCAGCGTTTAACATGGATGCATGCACGTTGACGCTTGGTGGCACATCTGTATCCCGACGACTAACGTCCATGATCAATGATTAAACAGACCCTTGTGGTCATAGATGCTTGTGGTAGCTGTACGGTGAGAGCGGAATTAGAGAAAGCGGTGCGACACCCAGAACAGCGTCCCTCATTGGACGCCGAACTTGGACTAAGGTCGCCTACTCGCGGCATGTTAGAGTTATTGAACAACGCTGTCCGACCATAGGGAAACGCAACGCGCGTCGAGTCTTCCCCGTTGGCTGGCTGCGGTTTTTCGCGGGGCGAGCTTATGCTGGGAACGCGGAGCTACGCCCACGCAACGCGCTCGCGCGTTGCAGAGCAATTTTTGGTATGGACGGATGCTCTAATCGAGGCCGATGCTAGGGGTAAGGTCTCCACCTGGCAGTGTGTTAACGCGTTGACAAAATTGCACTTTTCCTATTCGAAACGCGCCGAATGGGATGGACGCGTAGAAACGACGCTTTGAAAGAACTAATCGTGAATTTCACGGTCATGATTCATTACTTCACTTTAGCAAGAGAACTGTGAGAGGACAGTGGTAGATATAAAAGGCTTTTTTTTAACGCTTACAGAGTATGGGGCCGTGGCGCAGTGGATAACGTGCCTGACATCTGTTGTCACGGACCGAGAGGTCGTAGGTTCGACTCCTGTTGACGGAACTTTTTATTTTGTCTTCTGATCATGCGTATTTTTTCGACATCATTTCCGTGACGGAAATACGTCACTCAAATCTTGGTGGACCCCGGCATAAAACACTTTCGTGTTAAAAATATACAAGAGAAGTACACAGGAACGGGCCGAAGCGTGGTTACTGAAACAGGGAAGCAGTGACAGCAACCTATCGACTCGAGTCGCCGAGCAGAGCGCATCATACTTCCTTTCTTGTTTTTCTTTCATTTACCCCTATTCAGGCCCATCGGACGTACATTATATTAAATAGGGGTAAGCATTTTAGTTCCCAAAACAGTGAAAGCTTCATAGGCGTAGAACAGATTACAATGGTGCGAATACTAACGAATGCTTTTCTTATGCAGCTAGCTTTCTTTGAATATCACAATATCAAGCGGAAAGCACATACAGCAAACAATAGAGCAATTTGGACACGCAAGAACCACTACAGCAGGGGGTCTCAAACTCATCTCAGGCGGCGGGCCGCAGCGACAGCACTTAGTCCCGCAATTGAGGGCCACATCAGGGAAGAAGGTAAGAGCGGGGGCGGGCGGGGGGGGAGGAGGGGGGGGGGGCGTTCGTTCGTACACATACGTATTGTCAGGAAAGGTTACCATTGAAAAGAAAATCCTTCCCATATTTCATATGCGGGTCATTTCTAAACAAGATTTGGGGCCAGGATTCCATCCAACAACATCTCGATACCGATCTCCAAAATGAGTAAAATCTGGACGCCGATGCTGAAAAACTGTTTTTATTTCATGGTTACGCTTCACCACATGGTGACCACATTGTGTGCCTCAGGAAATCAATGCTTTAGACCAGTCATGGCTGTGTAGCGCACGTAGATACCTATTATGAAAAAAAAAATATGGGACGAACATAGCCATGTGCGGGCCGCAAGCGAGAGGTTGGCGGGCCGCATGCGGCCCGCGGGCCCCTGTTTGAGACCCCTGCGTTACAGCAACAAGGGGACCGCAACAACTGCAACAAAAGCAGCAGCAGCAACAACGAGGGCCTTCACGCAGTGCTCAGTGTTTATTCGATAGGGCAATCCTGGCGCCTCGGCTGTTGAGTCTCTCCCAAAGAAAAGCCAACCGGCGAGAATTGGGCCCCCCATAGCGCTGCTGTGGCGTCACGGCGCAGCCATAAAAATCTGTGACAGAGCCAGGCATGTCGCCCACGGGTGAGACGCGCATGAGCCAGTCTCTCCTCTCCCGAAACAGTTCCCGCATTCGCTTGCCCAAATACCTACCTGCTTGCTAGTATACATCCCACACGCCCCGAAAGAAAAGGAGAGAGAAGGGAAACAGGCAGCGGAGGAGAGTAGAGGATACAGGAGAAGTCGGGGACACAATACGTGATCTGCATTGTGCAGCTCCCTGGAATTGCCCTTCCCTTTCATCACCAGCACTTGTCTTTTTTTTTTCCACCGCCATCTCTCTTTTTTCTTTTCACTGCTTTACTTTAGCGTCACCGAAATTGTCGTACCTTCTGCAGCTCGCACTCCCGCACCTCAATTTGATTACTATTTTCTTTTTGTATAGACGGGAACGTTCGTTTTTCTTCGGTATGCACCACAGCTTTCTCTCTCTCTCTCCTTCTCTTCCTGTCACAGCCGCTTTCATCTTCTTCTTCTTCCTTCTTTAATGGTGCACGGGAAATAGGCGAGTAGTCGTGAGCATGGTTAGGAGGATCAATACCCTCGAGTTGCCCTTGACGACGCCGTCCTATGCTGTCAGGGTAGTGTTTAGTCTTTGTTACGGCAATATGACATTATTTCAAGCAGGAGAAAGATAACAAGCATACATAATCGAAAGTCGCAGATGGACGGACAGGAGGACGGACGGACGCCGGACGGAGGTCGGACGGTTACCCGACGGACGTGAGCATGAGACATTAAAGGCTTTCGCCTTAAAGATTACACCGTCTCCCGCTAAAGGGAACCATTTGTAGATGCGAAGCAGCGGGCGCTAACGTTTACACTGGCGGCGGCGTTGACGCTGGCGCTCATCGCAGCGTTGCACAGGAGAGAAAACTGGGGGGGGGGGGCGCAAAGCACGCAGTGATGGACCGGCGTTTCCTACTGGAACATCCGAATCGCTGCTAATGGGCAATGATAGACAGAAGACTCGGACTGGACCCAGAGACCCGCAGTCCGGGTCTCTGTGTCCCGGGTCTCTTTTAGTTAACGCGCACGCTGCGAATTTTTATTGTTCAACAACGCACAGAAGAAATCTCCCACCGGCACCACCTTGGAGGTCAAGATCCATTGCCATATATACGGGGTGGCCAGTGAACGGTTGTGCAGCGCGAGCAGTCGGTTTTTTCAACCAAGAAACTCGCTAGCAGACGCTGCCTGCGTCGGCGTCTCGAGGCGAGAGAGGGGGGGAGCGTAGGAGAGGAGAGAGAGGGGGGTGACACGCATGCGCAGTGGGGAGTGTGAACGCCGTGGGCAGGGATGCGTAGAGGAGAGAGGGGGGGAGCGTAGGAGAGGAGAGAGAGGGGGGACGCGCATGCGCAGTGGGAGTGTAGACGCCGCGGGCAGGGATGCCTAGAGGAGAGAGGGGGGGATTGTAAGAGGGGGAGAGAGGAGGGGAGGTGCATGCGCAGTGAGGGTGTGGTTGCCGCGGAGAGGGATGCCTAGAGGAGAGAGGGGGAGAGAAGGTTTTTATTTTTATTTTTTTAAAGGGTTTGCGCATGCGCAGTAAGGGTGGGCACGCGGCACACCACCACCACCGGATTAAGCTTCCCCATAAGATGCTTCACATCTAAAAGACATGGCATAATCAGTGGAATGGCCACACGCTTTCGCCGAACACACTTTGGAATGTACAAAGTGTCCAATTTTTTTTCTCACGTGCTTCAAATCCCTTAATTACAGTAAGTAAAATATTGTTTATGTTTTTGATTCCGTAGAACTCCCATGAGGCTAGATGCTATGTTTTTCACGTGCATTTACTGGCGGAATTGGTTGGCGCCGAGCCAACTATAGGATTCCGGAGTCTTGCATTCCGGTGACATACGAGACAAAGACATTCACTTTTCATATTTACGGATAAATATTGGCGCATTGGCTAGACCGGGCGTTGGCCAAACCATGGGTGCCCATTCTTCAAATAGAACTGAAGCTGCAGATTAAGCGGTGTCTCTGTGTGCTTTCCACAAATGCAGGAAGTAAACGTAACATGACTTGTGGGAACGCGGCGCCGAAGCGGTGCATCTTTCCCTCTGTATTGTCACGGGGTCGTGACGTTGATGAAGGCTGAAGTCCGCGTGTCTAAGACGAATCTTTTTATTTGGGTGGACTTGTGTCCGGAAACCGGAAAGTCAAACTGCATGCAAGCAATACACTCTGTGCACTGAAAAGTTAATTGCGGACACAGCGTCGGCCATCAGCGTTTATACACGCGGCATCGAACATTCGAGCGTTATTGCTGGTGCTCGCGTAAGCTCTCGAATAAACTTGACTATTCGCGTGCTGCGTGTAATATTAACAGAATGAGCTCAAACAATAATAATAATATGTGGGGTTTTACGTCCCAAAACCATGATTTGATTGTGAGGGACGCCGTAGTGGAGGGCTCCGGATATTTCGACCATCTGGTGTTCTTTAAAGGGGCCCTGCAACACTTTTCCAAGTAGCCTTGGAATGGATTCACTAAAGGAGCTTATTGCCTCACGAATTCATTGCCGCAAAAATTTTTGGAATCCGTCCAGTACGAGTGGAGTTACAAATATTTCTCGCACGCTGCAATTGCATTCTCTCTTCTCTCGTCCCGTCGAAAGAGCTGGAAGCTAAGCAGGGAGGGATGGCACGGGGAAAGAAAATACGTCACGCGCGCCTCGTGATCTTGAGCGCTTTTTCTCTTTCTTTTTTTGTTCGAATACGCCAATTTTCATTGCGATCGCGCGCGCACGCGTGGACAAGTCGCGGCCTCCCGCGGCGGCCTCTGTAACTACCGAGCGCGCCATGCTCAAATCAGCCAATGGCTTATACAAAAAAATCTCTCGTCGGTGACGAGTGATTTTTAGGTACGCAACGTCATTTGTCGAGAGAAGAGAAAGCAATTTCTGGCTGACTTCGAGAATTTATTGTGAATTCCACGCCGCGTGCCGCGCTATAATATTTGGCTCGCGTGTTCTCGAGAGCCTGGACTACCGATCGGCAGCGTTTTCTGAGCATGCTCAAAAAGTGTTGCAGGGCCCCTTTAACGTGCGCTGACATCGCACAGTACACGGGCCTCTGCCATTTCGCCTCCACCGAAATGCGACCGCCGCGGCCGGGATCGAACTCGCGACCTTCGGGTCAGCAGCCGAGCACCGTAGCCATTGATCCACCGTGGCGGACGAGCTCAAACAATCGCGAAGCTTCTAAAACATAATAAGGTGCGTGTTTGGGCTAGTTGGTAACTTTACGGAACTGGTGTTGTGCATTTAGAGAGATGTATCTTATAACTTAGGGGTGGTTTGTGGTCCGGGGTTGCGAAGCTGCGCAGGCGCGGGTCTACCCTTTATATTGATGTATTTCCTTATTAAAATTCAGTTGGAAGTCAGCGCTTGTGTGTTTCGCACTCTCTTGTCTTTTGTCCCTGAAGTTTGCGCTATTTAGCTCTTCTAAAACAGCGCGGTGCGTTCTGCGCCGCGCATTGAAACGGTGTTTGCGTGTGAAACCAGAACACATCAAAAGAAAGAAATAAATACGGGTGGCAATATTTACGCTGCCTTTCAGAGCGGTGTACTTTTCGATGGTTTGCTACGAGCAATGCCACAGCCACGCCACGGGTGTACGCCGTCCAATGCGGTGTCTGGACAACCAATGCTGGTTTCTTAAGCTTGTTATTTTGCTAGGTGCTCCACCTTTACAAACGCATGCATGCACACACGCACACGCACACACACACACACGCACGCACACACACGCACACACACACACGCACGCACGCACGCACGCGCGCACACACACACACACACACACACACACACACGCACACACGCACGCACGCACGCACGCACACACACACACACACACACACACACACACACACACACACACACAAACTAAGAAGCTGTACAGACGTATGCCGCAGTTGTGACTGCTGCTGCTCTCACCAGGAACCAGCACATGTTTTTTTTTCGAATATTTAAAGCGACAGCTGTCGAGTAAAGAATCTACGGCCAGTGCCTATCCCCCCACCGTGCCTGTCAGCGTCTATTATCGCGGTCCTGCCGAGGTTTCTACGAGTGTGTGACTGGTGCACCTTATATAACTTATGCCTCACGACCATCTTATCGTTCGAAACCACTCTATGGTATACGAAGCGCTTTCTGTTCTTCAATAACTTACGGGTGTGTCCAAAGTACGGGAGAGAGTAGGTCTGAAGTAAGATGGAAAACTGGGCGAGTTGGTGCAGATTCATCGTCGCTTATTTTTTTTATTTTTTTATTTTTTTTATTTATTTTTTTTTTTCATTTTCTTTTTTGTACTTGTATTATATCTGCAGTGTCCACTTGGCAATGCTTGGGTGCGCAGTGTACTTACTTTGTCGATAGGCAACGGCCGGATCAGTCACGAGGTGTTCTGTTCATATGTTATATATGTCTCGTTTTTCAATAAAACTTTAGTTGAAAGTCAGCGCTGTGTCGTGTCCACTTCTCGTCTTAGTCTGTTTTTCGCGCTGTTAGCGACGATGAGGTATGAAGTGTTCCGCGAAGCTATGCAAAATGAAATGGGTGCATTGACCCGAATACCATTTGGACCTACGAAAAAAAAAGTCTTTCGAATGCTTGCGTAAATATCTCCACGTGTGTATGCAATTAGCCTTAGGACGCGCTCATAAAGCCTTGATATGCTAAACAAGAATTCTAGCAAATGGGGCCTTATAGCTTGGGTGACATGTATATTTTACTCAAGTATTTACATTGTAATGAAGGATATCTTTAAACCTTAGATAAAAAGAATAATGCTTCTACAGCCAAAGAACAGCGTTTCTTTTTTTTTACTTTCAGGCTATATATTCTACTAAGTCAAAGCATAAAAGTTGCAGTCACCGTCCTCTAAATTGTAGGTGTAGGTAATTTTTTTTATTGAGATGGACCGATACAGAGAGACAGTCATTGAGGGAGCGCTTCTTCGGTAGTTTAGGCAAATGTAAACCACCATCTGCCGTTCCTTTGATACGGCTTTGATTTTTGCTGGGGAGCTTTTCGAATTGAAAGTCTGAAATTATTTATCCTCGAGCTCTGAGGACGGTGAACAACCACTTATATATTTTATTTTTCTTTACGTAATTGCATCTATGCAGTGCATACAATAAAGAACAAGTCCTTTCACTTCTTAATTTTCATTATCGTAAAAATGAGCTGCGAATTAAAGGTAATGGTAATAGTATGAGTGGAGATTTCCGAGGAATAATTTTCTTGATCTTTCATCTGCCACCAATTTAATTTACATCTACCTTAGCTAGATCTCCATGTGTTTTGTAACATAGCAAATGAAAAGGAGCTAGGTAAATGTATTTACGCTCAGTGGCTTTTTTATCAGGAAGGCTTTAGCCTTTCACTGTTGCTTGTATAAAAAACTAAGCAGATAATTTTTTTTTTGTGTTTTTGAGGAGACTCACGAATGCTCATGTCAATTGGCATTGCTGTTTTGTTGTATTGTGTTCTAAGATGGTAACATTCCATATCCCTTTATCGTGCACATAATCTGTTCGCTGTAGCCAAATCTGTGAACGGAGCAGGAGCTTCCGTCAGGCCTTGGTGCTTTTTGCTCTTGCCACCTTTCGGTATTGTTACCGAAGAAATAAAGTCTTTCTTCTTCTTCTTCTTCTGGTTCTAATTCATTCCTTTAGGTTTTCCGTAGTTGTCTATGAATCCGACTCTCTCGTTTTTGGAATGTTTGATCTTTAGTGAACCAGCCTAGGGAAGGTGGTAAAAGAGGTAGCGTGAAAGTGTAATAAACACAGGCAGATAGCTATAAGATTTATGGATATCTAGAGCTTGCCATAGCTTGATAAAAAACAAGCAATGAATTCAAGCACGAACATTACACACACGGGCGGCGAGTTTTCTGTTAAACCTTAACAAACTTCGACATCACCCTTCTCTGGCTACGATGCTAGCTCACGGAAGCTGTGGCTTTTCAACGGTCCCTAGAATACGCTAACGTAGTTTGTGCTCAACATTAAATGATGGTAAATGTAGTACATTTAAGAGGTCGCCAAGAACGGGTTTATACGAAGGTAAAAATACGCATCACTTGTTAACCGCAAATCACGTTTCTCCGCAGTTCATGTCAGTTTTTTCGAACGTTTGTTTACGACTGAATGCTTATGTGGATCACCGATAATTGTTGGTTTTTTATGAGCACTTGAGTATTAAGGTCAAACAGTTTTTTTTTTCGAGTTCAACTGCCAACATGTCCTACTGGTCTTTCTTCGTTATTATGTTTATTATGTTCAACTTTGTGCGCTACAAAAATTTAGTAGTGTGAATGCATTAATGCGAGGAAGAAACCTTAGGGCCAGAAGCGAGATCCCAATTGGAAGCCAGAAAAGAAAAC